>CM076582.1:400644709-400714873 GCA_034641835.2 Pinus albicaulis | reverse complement strand
ATCCACATACAATACCAGTATTAATGGCTCATTCCCTACTCTCAGATAGTAGAGATTGGGATTTGCATCACTCTTGAGGAATTCCATCTTCTGCAGATAGTTGTCAATTCGACCATACCAGGCTCTGGGAGCTTGCTTCAGTCCGTATAATGCTTTCTTCAATCTGCACACATGAGTTTTCTGATCATGTGTCTCAAAGCCCTCTGGTTGTTCTATATACACTTCTTCTTCTATCACACCATTCAAGAATGTCGTCTTGACGTCCATCTGGTGAATTTCCCATCCCATCTGTGCTGCAAGGGATATCACGGACCTGATAGATATGTATCGTGCTATCGGGGTGAAGGTTTCTTCATAGTCTATTCCTTCCTTCTAAGCATACCCCTTAGCCACAAACCTGGCTTTAAATTTCTCGATGTTTTCGTCTGCAACATATTTGATCTTGTAGATCCACCTAGATCCTACAACAGATCTCTCCTGCGGTCTAGGTACTACTTCCTAGACATCATTTGTCATGATCGAATTGTACTCTTCCACCATTGCATCAACCCACACCTAGTGTTGAGCAGCTTCCCGAAAGCTGGAAGGTTCTCCTACTTGAGCAACCAAGGCTTGATACCTCTCAGGCTGCTTACGCTGTCTCTTCTCATTCCGGGGATTTCCGACAAAATCCTCTGCATCTTTCAGAATCTGTCGAAGTTCTCTGCTTGTTCTCCCATTGGTGGTCAGTCTCCTTCTTGCAAATCCTCGGGAGACCCATCCTTTGGATCACTATGCCTTGGAGAGGCAACTGAATTTTCTGCTGCTGGTTGTTGGGGCTGGACCAGAGACTCTTCCTTTGACTGCATTGCAGAAGGCAGTTCCCGTGATCTTCTGGAGGCTTTCTCCTCCATGAATTTCACATCTCTTCGCACCACTACTTTCCTGCTCTTAGGGATGTAGATGCGATAAGATTTTGCATTCTCCCTGTATCCTACCAAATACCCCCTTTCAGCAGTCATCTCCAACTTCTTCTTCTTTTCACTGGGTACATGACAGTGAGCTGTACTGCCGAAGATCCTAAAGTGACTCACTTCAGGCTTGCTACGAGTGAAGACACTTTCTTCCATGATCTTTCCTAGTGCAATATGAGGACTTCTGTTATGAATGTAGATAGCTGTATTACACGCTTCAGCCCATAGAAATTTGGGCATGTCTTGGTCATACAACATAGCTCTGGTTGCTTCAATAATAGTCTGATTCTTCCTTTCTGCCACTCCATTCTGTTCCGGATTGTATGGAGCTGTCCATTCTCTTTTGATGCCTTCCCTTGCGCAAAATTCGGTGAATTCTTTATCTATGTATTCTCCTCCATTATCTGATCGCAACAACTTGATCCGCTTCCCTGTTAGATTCTCTACTAGAGCCTTAAACTCTTTAAATCGACTGAAGACTTCATCCTTGGTCTTCAAGAAGTAGATCCAGGTTTTCCTGTAATGGTCATCAATAAATATGACGAAATACTCGGCACCACTAAGAGCTCTAGTGGGCATTGGCCCGTAGATATCTGAGTGTATTAAATCCAACACACCCTTGGCTCTATTGTTGCTTCTCTGATGTGTTGCCTTGGCATATTTCCCCAATATGCACCCCTTGCAGACATCATCCCGTTTGGTGCTCAGTTCTGGAACACCTGTGACAGTCTTCTGGAGAGTTCTCAATGCTCCATGATGCAAGTGCCCCATTCTTCTGTGCCATAGCTCATTCAGATCCATTTCATCTGCGCTGCCAACTAGTGCCATTGGAGAATCAAGTTGTAGCTTGTACAACTTGTTGCTTCTTACCCTGATTTGTGCCTTCTTCTTCCAACTGGGGTGCTTGATGTAGACTCTATTGCCAATAAAGTAAACGTCATATCCTCGGCTTTGAAGCTGTGACACTGAGAGTAGATTCATCCCCAACCCCGGCACATGCAGTACATTAGTGGCCCAGATTCTGTTCCCTGCTTCGGTCTGAAAAACTACGGTACCTCTCCCAATGGGAGTGCACTTTGCTTTATTACCCATGGTTATCTTGAAATTCATCTGCTCTTCTTGGTAGTCGGAAAAATAGTCCCGTACCCCCGTCATGTGAGCAGATGCTCCACTGTCAATATACTAGACATCTGAGGATGTAGTGCTTGATACACAAGCAAAGTCTTCCTCTAGTCTGGATGCCAATACAGATACATCGTGATCCGTTTGTTCTATCGTGCTTCTTCCCCCTCTCGGAGAACTGTGTGAACCCTTCTGCGTTGTTGCTGCAACAATAGATCTTCCTTCACTGATAGATACTCCCTCTCTGTTATTCATCTCTGGCTCTAATACCATGTGAAAATTTACAACCAATTGCAGTGATATATTTATTTCTCCCATTTATTATTTCAATAAGTTATTATTCAGAAACCTTCTGACAAATATCAAAATAAATACAACTGCAACATTCACAATTATATATGCAGAGAAATAAACAGTAAAGAACATAAGCACAAGAATCAATCACATGTACATAGTTATTTTTGGACAATTGTGCCTAGAAAAACCCAATGTGGGAAAACCATTGCAGAATATGAGGGTTTTATTATTTCTTCGGTAAACGATATGTTTAAAGGGAAAATATTCGACATATAAATTCCGAACCACCTGAGACTGATTATCCAGCTTGCTTGGACAATTTTCTGACACCCAGAATAGCCCCTGGAAGCCTCTGCGTCTGTCTGTGTGATTCTCTACACAGCCCCAGAGATGGACTGCATTATTCTTTGCGCAGTCCCAGAGCTGGACTGCGTGATTCTCTGCGCAGTCCCAGAGCTAGACTGCGTGAATCTGTGTGGAGACTGCGTGGGGTCTCTTCGTTGCAGCCTCAAGCTTCCTCTAGTGACCCACTGCTGCTCTCTGACCCTGATCTCGATCACCCTTGACCTCCTCCTGCTTCTGCAATTTCTCGCCCTGCAACTCTCTCGCTGAGATTAAATTCTACATCAGAATGGATCTCCTTCGAGTATTGAGTGTGTGCTCGACTTATCTTCCAAGTGACCCTCAAGCCTTCTTTTGTAATCTTCCAGTTGGAGAACCAATGACCCAGATTAAAAGATTAATCAATGGCTAAGATTAAATCTTTACTTGATCCATGTTTTCTAGAAGATTCACACTCTTACTTATTAATGCCCTTTAATTATTTTATTTTCCTAAGTTTGGACTTAGGGTCTCCATTAAAATAATTAATTAATTTAATAAGTCTTGAACCGAGTGGAATATCCACAAACCGTTTCTGGGTGCTTTGGAATGCTGCTGTCCAAGCCTTCCTGCAAAGTTTGAGACTTGGAACACTTTCGGATGCTACAAATATCAACATACATCACAGTATGGATTACAAGATTTTGGGCACTAGTTCTGTGCTGTTGATGCTTACCCTGCTGCCACTCAACTCTGCACTACTGCTACCATTTTGTACTGCTGCCCAGGACTCTGCCACTGCCACTACAACATCTGTACTGCAACTCCCTCTAAATTTGCTTCATCTGTGCTGCTCGTAGCACTGCCACTGTTGATCTGCTGCACTGCAACTTCAGTTGTTGAGAGAAACAACCGAATCTCCAACCCAATCTTTGACAGACAAGTGAGTTGGGCTGCATCCTCATCATTGAAGCTCCATAGGCTTTTGATCTGTGCTGGCATCTGAAGAATGATGCACAACAACAGCTTTGCACTGCGTAAGCAGATTCCCTCAGCACTGCTGAAGTCACATCAACCTCTTGTGTTGAAATCCCTCACGTTGCTGCTGTGTTGCGTTGTCCTCCTGAAGCCTCCACGTTGTTGTAGCGCTGCTCTGCGTAAGCAGCTCTGCTTTGCGCTGTTGAAGTCACATCAGCCCCTACGGTGTTGCTGCCTCTACGCTTCTGCTGCATCTGCACTACGCTGCTCCTTCCATCCTTCAGAATTGCCTCTGCTTCATCTATGATCTATGCACCCACTGCTCCACTTGTCCTGCTACTGTCTTAAGGTTGCCGTAGCTCGCATGTGATCCAAGAGATGAGCTGCTCAAGGATCCTGACCTAGATTCTGTAGCTCCTCTACAGATCCATGTCACCCCACCTCTGTGGTTCATGAGCGGTCATGGCTGCATCATCTTCAGACCCATCATCCGCCACAACAACCTTGGAAGAAGAAGCTTTCTTGTCCCTTTTCTTTTGAGGACAATTGCTGGCAAAATGTCCCATTTCACCACATTGGAAGCACTTGATCTGAGATAGATCCTTCTTCTTCTTTCCCTGCTGCCTCTTTGATGCCAAGGCTGCATATTCTTCATCTTCCTTCTTCACTTTGCTTAACCTAGAGTTGTACTGCTTCTTGGTGAATCTGTGGAGTTCTTCTTGATGGAGAAATGTCCACAAGCTGTCCCAATTTGGGAGGTCCGCTTTGCCCAAGATACTTTGGACAAAGTTTTCCCACTCATCTGTGACTGCATTGAGAGCAATTCCGACCATCACATCGTCTTCCACCTTAGCACCCGTTGCAGTCAACTGATCTCTGATCGACTACAATCTGACGAGGAAATGCTCCATGTCTTCTCCCTTGGTCATCATGAATAATCTCATCTAAGTCTCCAACAACATCTTCCTTTGGACAGAGTTTCCCTCATATAGGGAAGTTAAGGCCTTCCACATCTCATTAGTTGTCTTCTTCTCAGCTATGTGTGGTACAATATGGTCCTTAATTCCGTCCATGATTAGCCACTTGGCATGCCCAACAGCTTCCTTATGCTTCTGTAGGAGATCTGGATCGGTCGGTGTGGCCAGAGTTTGCTTTGCATGGTCTCTTAGATTATATGCCTCAAGGACTATTAGGATCCTAGCCTTCCAAACTGAGAAGTTGGAGAGGCCATCCAATCTGTCCTGATCAAGCAGTCCATGAGGAGCCGTCTGCTCAGAAATGTGTCGGAACTCCCTTTCTCTTTGCTAGAGGACTAGATCTAAGGCCCTTGGCGAAACAAGCACCTTTTGCTCCCTCTGACAACTGATTTCTCTTCTTGGAAATCTGCCAAATCAACAATGATTCAACTCTCTTTGATCCTCAGATCAATCTGCAAGTTTCTTTGGCTAGGAACTCTCTGAGAAGTTGATCTTGTCCCGCTCTTTGTCACTTGTGCTTAGGCTAAAAATCTGAAAGCTTCAGAAATTTAACCCCACCAACACCTTCTGAATTTATGCAACTAAGCTTCAATCTTTTTGGGATCTGACAGATTCAAATCTGTGTCACACTGGCTGGCTTCAGATCAATCCAACGTTGTTTCTGAACTGCCTCTGCGCAGTAAATGCGTGGGCTTGCTAGGAGACAGCGTTAGACTGCGCCACCCTGTCCTGTCCGTGATTCTACTTCTGAAAACTGTGATGTCCCTTCAGATCTGCCCTTCTGCTACTTTTCCAGCTGCTTTTTGCAGCTAGAACCTTTAGTCTTCTGCTGGTGACCCTCCTAGATCTGCAATTGCTCTGATACCATGAGAAAATTTCTGAATCTTATACTTATTCTTAAATCTTACTGTTAAATTTGGTTATGCTCCTCCTACTTAATTAAGTTACTAACTGAATAAATTCAGATTAATATCGAAGCAAAACACACAACAGAATTTCACCAATCTAGATCTAGAAAAAATACAATGACACATAGACAAAGTGACAGTGATTTTCTGGACAAATAGTCCCTGGAAAAACCCAATGCGGGAAAAATGGTCTGTTGGCTGCTAGAGGTTTTTATTATTAAGAATTTTCTGCATACAACAAATTTGGGTTCCAGATCTGAAAAACCCGACAGAGAAATTATAGATCTACAGCTCACTGGCTGTTCTGAAGCCAAAATAATGACTGATTCACACCCTCAAACGGGATTTACAAGACTCAGCCAAAATTAGGCCCTAGAAATCCTAGCGCTGCCCATGAAGCCTTTGCGTCAGTCTTTGAAGCCCCTGCGTCCCTCGGCGCTGGCCTGGAAAGGGCTGCGTTACCCCAGATTGGGTGACGCAGTCCTTACGCTGCCCCTTAGGGTCTCTGTGTAACCCCTGAGGGCTTCCAGCTGAATCACGCTGTCCTGGGCGGGACTGTGTAGCACCTGCGTAGCACAGTTGCTGCCCTTCTTGTTGTTGCTCTCCTGCTTCTCTACACTGTCTCTCTGAGCTGATCTCTGCCTCTTGTTGATTCTAGACCTTGGGATTAGATCATCCCCTTGGCCTAAATTCCCCTCTTTGCGGCTGAAACACTTCTGAGAATTCTTAGAAAAACCCGCCCTAGAATCTCAGCTTAGCTTCAGTGCTCTGCCTCTGTGTACCTTTACAAATGACCCCAAGCCTTTCCTTTATACTTTTCTCGTTGGGAAACCAACGACCATGATAAGATCTTGAATCAATGGCTAAGATTAAAAGAAAGCTTGATCCGTGTGACTTAAGACAATTTCATCACATATTTAATTAAATTCACTTTAATTATTTAAGTTCCCTAAGTTTAGACTTAGGAAATACATCAAAATAATTAATTAATTTAATATCTCCTAAACCAGATGAAATTTCCCAAATCCATTTCTGGGTCTTGTAGATCTAGTGTACTCTAGTCTCTCCACAAAATTTGAGAGCTAGAGCACAACTGATGCTACCCCAAATACACAAAATCTCAACAGATAAATGCCTTGAGATCATGCTCATCTAAAAGGAAGGGGATCCTTGATTTCCAAATCACATAGTTGGAGGCACCGTCCAAACAATCCCGATCTCTCATCCCGGTTGCTGCCATCACACCCAACAAATGTAGAATCTGCCTCGAACCCTTTGTGTAGCTGTTGACTGGCTCTATGTACTCCTTGCTGAAATGAGCAAAGCTGCTCTCGGCTAGTGCTGTTTCTACGTGGGAAATTGGAATTTTTGGGAAAGGAATTCTTTGAGGTCAGAATTCCCTTCGTGTGCTCTTCTTCCCTTCTGATGCTTTTTGTTCCCAGCAACTGCTACAAAAAATATGCATCCCAGTTGAAGACATACTCTACGCTGAAGTTGCTGTGTTGATCCCTCTGTCGTTGGAAAATTTCAATCTGGAAAACTTCTTCTATGTCGACTAACTGAGAGAGAGATTTTTCCACGAAAATCTTGCCCTCCTGGACTAGACTCCGCAAGCCTTCTGGGGGTTCAATCTGCTACCTATGCAACTCTTCGAACTCCCTCTTCAACTCTGCTTTTGATCTCTTCTTTGCTTCACCTACGCTCTGATACCATGTGAAAATTCCACTATTGGAATCCTTCTACAACAACTGGTTAAGTTTCTTCTATTTTGTTATATAACTGAACAAAATTATTTACTGTTTGCTATGGTAAATGACGAAACTAACACACTGCACTATTCAATTATAAAATGTTGTTGAAACAAAATACAATGTAAGAAAGAAATAACACACACATTCGACACCATTATTTTTGGACAAATGTCCTCGAAAAAACCCAATCCGAGAAAACCGCTGCAGCAGCCGAGGGTTTGTATTATTATGCAACAGTTTCTAAATACAATCTTTGGATGCCTTACTGGCTATCCAATACAAAGAATATAACTGGCAAAAAGTTGTAAGAAAATAATCTGACACTATCATTGACGAACCAACACTGATTCAGCCTCTGAATGGCTAGCCCCAAGTTGCCTCTGCATAGTCTCTGTGCAATGACTGCGCTGCTCTGCGTCACAACTAATAGGGACTGCGTCTCTCCCTTGGTTGATCGATATGTTGGCTGGATGCTCCAATCTCTGGCCCTCTGGTCTCACACCCTGACTCCCGACACTAGAACTGGACTTCTCCTCAACAGAACTACGAATCTCCTCTCAGACTCTGCACTGCCTCTGCGTGGCTCTGCGCTGCCTTTGCGTGGCTCTGTGTTGCCCAATGTGGCTCTGCACTGCCTCTCTAGATATCCCTCTGCCTCCTCTGCGTTGTATTCACCAGATCAGGAAAATCTTTCACCGGTCACTATCCATGCCCCTCACTACAAGAAATCTCATGATCACTTCTCCGACAACTGCTGCGTTGCTTTCTTGAGAAATCGATCTGTTGATCTCCAATTCGATGTGTGTTCCAAGTGCCCATGGAGCCTCGTCTTATAATCTTCTCGTTGAACATTCAACGACCCAAATTAATTCCTAATAACTGACTCAGATCATCTTGACTCGATCTCCAACCTTTTCTAGAAGATTCACATCAAGTTTCATTATTCCCTTTAATTATTTTAATTTCCTAAGTTTAGACTTAGGCATTCGTTAAAAGTAATTAATTATTTTAATAAAACTGTCTCCAGGTGGAATTTCACAAAACGATTTCTGGGTCTTGGAGGATGCATGTGTCATAGCCTCCCTGCAAATTTTGAGGCTTAGAGCACATCTGATGCTACCAGAAATCAACAATCATATTTCATCTGTGCTTTTGGCTCACCCATAAGCCTATTGTTGATGCTCTTGCATCAGACTCCCGAGGAACAAAAATTTCAATGTATCTTGACCATGTGTTCCTCAATTCTTGCAAACTCTCTCCTCACTTTGTCTTTGACTTAATGGCCACTCCTCAAATTGACACTTTAGCTTTTTACATTGAATGATCTACACCACATGATGAGAAGTGGTTTTTGGGACACCACCAACCTTTGCAAAATGGTTTCAAACATACTACAACCTCTAAGGGGAAATCAACTTTCAACTCAAGACCATCAAAATGTTCTTCAATAAGGATCATTTAAAGTGTTAGGGATGTTTGTTCATGGATTTATTATCACACACAAAACTGTATTTATACCTTGCCTCCTTTGCTTCTGTTTTGTCCATCGTGCTCCTGCTACATCACTATCGTCTATTGTTTGTTCTTTATTCTTCTGCTTTTTTGTGTCCTCGTCCTTGTATGTATCTTTCCTATTTCCTCTCATAGAAGTCTATATGTCCTCTTTGTTTGTTGTCATGAAGTCTTCTTTCACTTTCACGTGGTTTCCTCCTGAACCCTCTATATGACTATCCATAGCCATCTTTCATTTCCTCGTTTGTGAGCTTCTCCATGCCCATTTGTGAGCTACACTAAGCCTCTGCAATAGCATGTCTGTTTCACCCTACTACAAGTACCTCACCAAGATTTTCTCCTTGAACTTGGCCTCTTGGTAACACTGGTTCTTCCACTAGAACCTTCTGAGCTTCCTCTACTCTCTAGGCTTCTACTCACTCTCAAGAGCTTCACTTGCTCTTTCCTCGGACAACTTACCCGCATTCGCAACTTTTGGACCTGTCTCAACAACATCTAGCCAACCTTAGCTGGAAGTCGTTCTTCTTAAAGATTTTCTGCCACATTCTTCATTCTTATTCAACTATCTTTATGAAGCCTTTTCCTCTTTTTGCATCTGTCTTCAATCTTCATACTTGACTTGTCTACTACAATACCTGCACAAAATTTGTAGGAAGTACGTCTCCCTCTATCAAAATTCTTACAACAATCACTTGTAGCCTCTCAGTCATTGGTCATCTGCAATAGTTGCATCATGAACATCAAATTCTTCGTCTTTGTCTTTAAGTTGTTTGAGATCTTCATCATGTTGAGAATTTGATAGGGCATAGTTTAATTCAATTCTCTACTTGATAATTACTTGTGAATCTTATTTCTCTTACTTAAATCTTCTCTTCATTAGCTTATTAGGTCTTTCATCAAGTTAATTATCAAACTACGAAAGACACAATATTTTGGCCCTTCAAGTCGGGGCCAAAACCTTTCCCTCTTGGAGAGGAAAACCCACAAGTAATTCTTCTTATAATCTTTCAATTGACAAGTACTGTAATCATGACACAGACTTTTGACCTATGTATGTTCCAAGACCTTCTGACTCCTTCCTTGTAGCTTCTTTCTTTTCTGCACTTTTCTACACTACTTTGAACTGTTCTGCACCATCCTTAGAGAACTTGGTCCCTAGCCCTTAAATAATGTAATTCCCTTTTGTTCTTTCTTTCATCCTTGGCCTCCAAGAGAGACTCACTCCAACACCTTTCTTCCAAAATGAGTAAGCACTGAAGCATCCCTTAGAATAGGTCTCTTATCCCTTTAGTTCTTGACATAGTCCTACACATACATGTAGTCTCGGTTTCTTCAAATGTCTCCTATTATTGGTTATCCTCCAGCACTGATATACACTTGAATATACCCTTGACTGAGCTGAAATAATACTGTGTTTTACTTCGATCTTACTGAGATTGTCGAGGAGATATATCCGAGATTTATGGGACCCTTTACACACTAGTTTAAGCCTTCTTTCTTCATTGTATAACCCTTACTCTTACCCATTGATATCCGCACTGTATTACTTCAAAGATGTCCGAAAATGTGAGTGTCAAATGAGGCCACAGACCATTTCTATATATAGGGACTTCATCCCTCTTCTAACCCGACATGTCTTCCTGTAGGTAAGTCGACTAGAACAACTGCTTGAGGGCCGACTTGTTCGGGAGTATTTCCAACACATGTGGCTCTGACTTCGTGGAGCAAGGTGACAAGGTCTTGGAGCATATAATTTATCTTTTATACAAGTGTAACATGACTTCACATACATGACTCTATTTTATACATTCATGACAAGATGACAAATTCCTAAAAGACATCAAGAAAAATTCTTTGACCTATAATAAAAACAACTTGCTCATGAAACCCATGAGTCAAGCTTTATAAAATACATTTTATTATCTTTGTCTTCTTCATTCCATAAATTCATAATTACATAATCATTATAAAGACCAATCATAGTTACACTTTTCAACACTCCCTCTTAACTAGAGAGGTATTCATAATGGTACATGGTCACTCTCAATATGAAGAATGTCATAAGAAGAATTTGATTGGTAATCTATCTGTTATAAAATCATATTATCCAACATTGTCACATAGCAAGGCCTTGACTAATAGCTCCATCTCTCCACGAGATCTTGAGCTACAATGCTGGTGAGACCAATGACTATAGACACCATCGTCATTGTCTCCGAGGTACATACTCCACCCGGGTGTTCACCGAGTATGACCTCATAGGACCATTCTTAATTCTCAAAGAATATCCATCCTTTCATGACTACTCTTTTCATTGGATGCCTTAATGCATCTCAATAAAGTATCAGATGCCAGATAATTACCCAATCCAAAATACTCTATTCTTTCTTCCAATTGAAGACAAGAATGTGTGTCTATCTCTCCCTCTCAACTGGGGAGGTTCCATTTACCATGTGTCTACATTCTTCTTCATGGCCTTCACTAAGACTTACGGTTGTTAGTCCTGGTCTAGTGCATGACCCATGAGATAGAAAAACACAACTGTCACTCCCTCTTAACCAGGGACCTATAACAACAATGATGAAAAAATCCAACTGCTCATGAAGAACTCCTTCTGATGATGTCATGAATTGAGGAGTCTTTAATTTTCTTCTTAAGGCACAAATCATCTATCGCTTTCATCCAAGAACCATGTCGTTTATCAGAAAGTGATCCATCAATCTTTCCATCTAGTCTAGCTTCATGTTATGCTTCTTTCTTTTGAACCATATATCTTCCAAGCATATTTCATCCTGCCATATGGTTATCAACTTGTGGAAGTCATTTACTTCCATTTGAAAGCCCTACATAAGCTCATCAGATGTTATTCAATTACAAATATGAATACTTAAATCAAAAGATACCTTAGTTGATGATCTTTCATCATGACATCCTTCTTGTAGGCATCGGCATCCTTCGTATATGTTGAGACATTTCCAAAATATATGTACTACCAAGGGTTTTCATCCTTTCTGAACTTTTATTAGAGTCTACATATCTTCCCAGGATATTTTCTAGTCAAGTCTTCTTGATTAACTTGAATGTTGAATGCCTCTTTTCATGATTGTACTTCCCACGATCTCTTCCTTTTTCTTTCTCCACACAGTTTTATTTTATTCCCAGGAACTTCCATTATGCAGTTCCTTGATAATGTACAATCACCTCATATTCCATATGAGGACATATTATGTTGATTTCATCTAGTGTAGATCATGCCTTTTGGAAACCTGTGTATCGGAAGAGTTCCTGCTTTCTTTGATCATACTTCTTTTATCTACAACCATATGACTTGTCTACATAGCATCCAGTGTCAGCATATATATATATATGTACCTTATTTCTTTGGAGTCATCCTGCAACAGATTTCCTCGGAGTGAATAGTTTTATTCCCTTGACCCGCTTCATTAATATGTCATTGTATCCTAATCCCAGAGTTATTAGAATTCTTGATGAAACCTTTTGCTTACTTTCTAACCATTAAATCCGAAAGGATTTCATTAGAAAAATCTTTGCACTTGTTTCCATATAGATTAATGAACAATGAAACATGACCCAGATGACTATCTAAATACAATGAAGTTCCATAAGTAATTTTATTTCATAGCATAAATGTTTAATGCTTTCAAACATTCTCCTATGACTAGTACTTCTTGCTTGTAATGCTTCTATCATGATGCTAATTTAAATTAATGAATCTATCTAATATACAATACTCTTTTACAACCAACAAATATCTCTTAAAGAGGAAGATGATCTCAATCATAATAGAGATCTTTCACTTCCTCTTTCTTAGACTTCTTTGAATTAGGTTCTTCTATTTCTCCAACAACATGGGCTTCCTCCTTTTTCCTCTTATCCTTGTTTGAGTTTGGGACAATCCTTTCTATAGTTCCCAAACTGATGACATCCATAGCATCGTATCTTATCCATGTTCTTTCTTTTCGTATGAGAACCAAATTTACTAAATTTTACTTTCCTCTTGTCATGGTAGCATAGGCTTGATTTTCTTCATTTGTTCCAGTATCAATTTTGGCTTTTAGTCTAGTCTCTTCTATCTTACATAGAGACCACAGATCTTGGAATGGTGTTGCTTCTTTCTTCCCATAAATACTAGAAATGAAGTTTCCCCATCCCTCTGGTAGAGCATTCAACACCATTGTAGTCATTTCTTTGCCAGACATTACTTCTCCCATTTACTATAGTTGATATTGCATTTCGGAAATCTTCATAAAGTATGAAGTTATTCCTTCCTCTCTTAACATCTTCAACTTATATAGTTCTTGTCTTAGAGATATTACTTCTCCTGTAGTACTTACAGAAGATACCTCTACCAATTTCTCATATATTTCTTTTGATGATTCCAATTTGGATACATAGGGAATAAGAGAGTCCTTCATGGATTCTATAAGAATCCTTTGAGCTCTTATGTCTCCCTTCATGTATTTGGCATAAGCTTGGGTTTAGTCACTGTCCCTTTAATGTAATCCATAACTTCATTTTCAATCAAATTTAAATCTATCCTTTTCTTCGATGCAAGAAAATTTGTAGTCCCAAACAATTTGTTACTTTCTTTGCAAAGAGTCATTTTGATATATTTAGATGAGGACATTAAGGTACTTACTTGAGTGTATGTTAGCTTCCTTGTTGATGATGATGTAAAAGATAGTAGGAGCTTCCTTCTTGATTGGCTTCTTCAGGAGAGCCAAAAATTACCTTCAATTCTTGATGATGGAGGCTTGATGGTGACTCCAAAAATGTTGATTTGATTTTAACACCAAAGGTTATTGATGGTGATGGTGTCCTTGATCTTATTGAGATGGCTTCAAACTGATCCTTGATCTACTCGGTATTTGAGTGTCTTTTAGTCAAATAGCCCTTTCCAACACCTTAGCTCTAATCCCATTTTGAGAATTTGATAGGGCGTAGTTTAGTTCAATTCTCTACTTGATAATTACTTGTAAATGTTATTTCTCTTACTTGGATCTTCTCTTCATTAGCTTATTAGGTCTTTCATCAAGTTAATTATCAAACTACAAAAGACACAATATTTTGGCTCTTCAAGCTAGGGCCAAAACCTCTCCCTTTTGGAGAGGAAAACTTGCAAGTAATTCTTCTTATAATCTTTCAGTTGACAAGAACCGTAATCATGACACAAACTTTTGACCTATGTATGCTCCAAGACCTTCTCACTCCTTCCTTGTAGCTTCTTTCTTTTCTACACTGCTTTGCACCGTTTTGCACCAGCCTTAGAGAACTCGGTCCCTAGCCCTTAAATAATGTAATTTCCTTTTTTTCTTTATTTGATCCTTAGTCTCCAAGAGAGACTCACTTCAACACCTTTCTTCCGAATTGTGTAAGCACTGAAGCAACCCTTAGAATAGGTCTCTTATCCTTTTAGTTCTTGACACAGTCCTACACATATGTGTAGTCTCGGTTTCTTCAAATGTCTCCTATTCTCAGTTATCTTCCAGCACTGATGTACACTTGAATATACCCTTGACTGAGCTGAAATAATACTGCGTTTTACTTCGATCTTTACTGAGACTTCCGAGGAGATATATCCGAGATTTATGGGACCCTTTAGACACTAATTTAAGCCTTCTTTCTTCGCTGTATGACCCTTACTCTTACCCACTGAGATCCGCACTGTATTACTTCAGAGATGTCCGAAAATGTGAGTGTCAAATGAGGCCGCAGACCCTTTCTATATATAGGGACTTCATCCCTCTTCTAGGCTGACATGTCCTCCTGTAGGTAAGCCGACTAGAACAACTGCTTGAGGGCCGACTTGTTAAGGAGTATTTCCAACACATTTGGAGTTGACTTCGTGGAGCAAGGTGACAAGGTCTTGGAGCATATAATTTGTCTTTTACACAAGTGTAACATGAATTCACATACATGACCCTATTTTATACATTTATGACAAGATGACAAATTCCTAAAAGAAATCAAGAAGAAGTCTTTGACCTATAATAAAAACTACTTGCTTATGAAACCCATGAGTCAAACTTTACAAAATACATTTTATTATCTTTGTCTTCTTCATTCCATAAATTCATAATTACATAGTCATTATGAAGACCGATCCTAGTTACACTTTTCAACACATCATGCCTTCATTACACTTTATCTGGTAAACAATTTGAATATGATTTTCCTTTTGTTGGAGTGATTAGTTCCAATACAGACCCAAACTTATAACACTAGTTGATCAGACTAAGTATTACTGTAATGAGATCAAGACTCTATATGACATGATAATCTCTAAATATTGACATGTCTAAATTTCAAATTTTAATGGCTTTGACCTCATGTAGTGACATGACCATAGCCTACTCCTTGGATGTCGGGTAACACCATGAATGCATCCAATCTTTAACTTGAATCAAGATTTCTTCTAGACTCTACCTTATCCATTCTCTCCATATAATTGATTAAGGAATACATTAGGACTTGGGCATTTCTTCATTCATGAAACAAAGTGTCGCTTCGGGAATCATGGGTATGGGAAATCTCAAAAACCCACATCATCTCTGGAGATAACTGGGGAAATATTTGTAAAGGATCAATCCAGTGATTAGGATTCAAAGGATCAATCTATCCTGTTGTACCAGTTAAATAAGAAAGAGCAGTTGTCGAAGTCTTTTCCTCTCCTGTTAGTTGAGCCATGTTGTAGGATCCTCTCCCTTATGGTCTTTAGGCCTTACGGCACCTTCGGGTCAATCTTTATGGGAACCATCATACGAATGTAGCTCTACTATTGATTGTTGTTTGTCTCTTCACGAGGAAAAAAATGGGTGAATCCCAAGCTTTCCAACAAGACGTAGACATCACGCAAGTGGAAGGCAACTACGCAAAGGTAAATATAGACACTGCAGCAACCACATAAGGCGCTGCAGAACTAGGGAACGTGCACGTATGCCATCCAGGTATGCCACCCAGGATGGATATTCAATAGATGGATGGAAGGCTATGTTGTACCTCCATTCATCTATCCCTATTGAAGTTGAGGGAATAAGCAACTTTTTTATCCTTTGGTTCCCAAATTCTTATGAAGTAGCTATCTATATACATAGCTAACGTTTCAGTTAAGTCAACCAAGTTTGTCTTCTTGTCCATTCTTACCATCCATTTCAAATTGGTTCTTCCTTAATTTCTCAATTTTAGAAACAACATTGGATCGATGGAGTATAAATATCTCTTGGAATAGATATGTATACCGTACGAAAAAAGAAAATCGACCACATTAACATAATGACCTACACCTATTTATTGACACATGTTTATATCCTATATGTATATGTATATGGATATGAATAGATATCCAAATTATATATATGTGTGTGTGTGGATATATATCCATATTCATATATGATTGAGTCTAAATAAATAATGTGGATATTTAGACCTATGAATCCTTGTATATAAGCTTGGTACTAAAATGGGCTATGGGTAAATTGAAACCGGAATTGGAGGGACCGATGCATTCACTACTTCTGCCATCTAGTAGTATATAACATAACCACCAAATGCAAACGGTTTTGTCTGCACTGCCTCTGGACACAACTTCCAACTTATGGGCTTCCAACCCAACTTGCTGAACCTTCCAACCTACATTTCTCCCGTTCTTAGTCGGCTCCTAGCATGCTTCCTTTCCAACCTTTGTACCCTGACGCAATTACACAAAACTGATGCATCTAGATCTTTCCTAAAGAGTGGTCTCCAACCCAAGCATTGGAGGACAGCTGGAACTGTAAAGTAAAATTTTTTTTCCTCCATAGTACGCGGGTGGGAGCAGAATGTCGCCAGGCTGGAAATGAACACAGGTGGGTTGGATGGCCACATTGATCTCTAATTTCGATCTTCTTCCCCAATATGAAATCATAGTGCCAGTATATATATAATTTCTTCTATTATGGTCTAATTCTGAACAGTACTCTAGTTCAATAAGGTGTGGAGGTCTTACACTTCTGAGGGCAAGGAGAACATGAAAACTAGAAAGTAATGGGAATAAGAGTAAGCATCAAGTAATGAGTATAGAGCTTACTAGTAATACTTTTAGTAAATGTATTAGCTATGTAATATCCATAATGTATGAGCATATTGTAGAGTGATCTGAATATCTCTACTAGATGAACCCTAGTTAGACCATTGTTGAAGAGTTAAATCTCCTCTGCGGACAGAGGCGATCCCACTAGCCCAGATCGGGTCTAGCAACAATCAAGTCACGCAATGACGTTGGTTCCTAGTTACAAAATGACAAAAATCGCGATAAGTAGCCTACCTCAAAACCCATGCAGTTGTTGTTGAAGAAAAGATGATGTTTGCCGTCCCTCGCTTGACAGATCACAATCCTTCCGTTCGACACGTCTGAACACCTATACACATGCAAGGAAACAACGACATACAACGTAAAATCGAAAGCATGTAACAATATATCAGTCGGAGAGGATATAATTCATTGCATTACGTAAAGAAATGAACACATGAATGGAACCAAAATCAGAGTCGCTTATATTATAAATGACAAAAGGGAGATTACAACCAAATGCTCTGACGCTATGATCTTCCTTCGGCGGGGCTTGCAGCGGAGCGTGTCTCAAAAAAGCCCGTCGGGAATCTGGATGAAGCTCTCTCTCTTCGACTTGGCTCTCAATAGTTGCCCGGCTATAGTTTCCTTCCTACAAGTTCAGCTAGAACATGTTCAAACCTTCAGCCATTCAGCTATTCAGCCCTTGGCCGTACCGTTCAGCTAGCACATCAATGGAAGATGGCTATATTTATAGAGGAGAGGAGGAGGTTGGGATCCCTATAATAGTGGAAGGGAGGCCTTATCCCTTGGGAGGTTTCCCCATAAGGTGGAAACAGAGGCTAAAGGAGGAAGGCTGTGGTTATTCAGTCGAAACCACTCCCTATGACTCATCCATGAAGTTGTTGTGATCGAAACTTCGCCTCTTTTTTTAAAAAACTTTCCATAAACTGATTGGCGCGGGTGCTTAACTGGGACAGAGCGCCAACTGGCGCGGGCTCAGTGTTAATTTTCCTCATTGGCACGAGGGCATAACGGGCTACTAGCGCCAAGGCAAAAATAGGTGTTTTTAGTGGTCTGCTCAGGAAATGGTCAACAGAAGGATTGTTGTCCTCATGGCAAGGGATGCAATGATGGTATTTGCAAGGCATGACACTGCTTATTGGTCACAGAAATGACCCTCCAATGGGCGAGATGGGGATTGCAGGGACAGTGACAAATTACTGTGTAACAGATGCCCTCTAAAGCATGAGGTCCAAGAGAGAGGGAGGGGTGAAATACTTTATGAGAACGCACCCAACTGAAAACACTGCCGTCGGAAGACCTGCAAATACAAGTACAACTGATATCTCTGATACATGATACGTGGTATGGGCGCAGCCATCCATAATAGAGTGTACAATAACCGGGATCCAAGGTATGGACGCAGCCATCTAGCAAAGAAGGATCAACAAGTAGACTCGGGTATGGTCGCAGCCATCCAATCAAATGGGTCACGCAACTAATCATGATAATCCACAAAGAATCCACAGCCTGGATTTCATCAGACAAAATCCAGGGTCTTGCGCTCCATCTTGACCCGGATAGAGTACAAGTTCGAGCATGTGAATAAGTGAGCTGAAGTCGAACATGCAAGAACATCGTCTGATTACCAGCCAATAATGAAAGCCGTTAACAGACACGAGAGGAACCACCAATAATGAGGATGGCTCTCAAGGTACTATAGGTACAATCCACGGAATGTGAACAGTGAGCTGGCGTCGAACATCCGCAGCATCATTCGATCGAAGGCCAATAATGAAAACCTTGCGTCGAATGCGAAGAACTTGCCATTGAGGCATGCAGGCTCCAAGGTACCTGAAGGGAGTCTCTAGATCAGCTTCCTGGATAATGAGCTGAAGTCGACAAGAAGTGACCTTGATCGAAGGTGGGCCATAGTGTTTCCCACATCATCGACATGAGACAGAGGAACATGATGTTTGCAAATCAAGATCAATAGAGAATCAGAGGGAGGTTGAAAACTGCAGAGGCCAACTTCTCTTGAACATATCGGCGACACGACACTGGATTTGGCATTATTTGACATTAAAGGATCTGAGGTCATGATGACACGGCAAAGAGCAGATAAGCGGTCAAAGGAGATTACCCAAACCCATGGAGGCAAGCAAAAAACAAGATGAGATGTCCCCAACCCGACACGAATGCAGACAAGTGCCATGTTCAAGAGCGACATACTGCCAACACGACGGTGATACTGGTTCTATTTTCCCCCACCATTTCTGGCAAGTACCTCTTTATTTTTACACAAGCTTGAAGAGGATACCATATGCTTGTCATATAAGTTTGTCCTTCGGACAAATCCAACCTAGTACATTTTACGAGCCCTAGGAAGGAGGAACTCAAATAACGTCATAACGACGAAGTCCGATGTCATCAGTTTTAACAAGTCTGACAAAGGAAGAACTCGACATCTTTTCATGTTTAGAGAGTTTGAAAAGAAGGCAGAAAAGAAAACTCCAGTAGTCCCTTTTCGTAGGTAGTCTCACAGATCCGAAAAGGTAGAAAACTATGTCTGAGAGAACCTCTTAGTCACGATAGGCTAAGGTATTCCTTTTTCGTAAATAATCTATCCCAGCCCGAAAAAAGGGTAAACGTATATTGGGTAGATATCGCTTCGCAACCAATTTAACGAGCTCAAAACGACAAGCGACTCGACAATCTTTTCAGTTTTAGAGAGTCAGAAAAGAGCTGAAAGTTGACTCCTCCTGGAGGAACAAGTGGTATAAAGGGCAACAACTAGTTCCGGTGATGGTGGAACTACTTAGAACAAGATAAAGGTCAAGAGGCTGGCTAACAAGACCACTCATCACAGCGGTTCCTCAGGAATGGGTAAAACAACCAAGTGAAGGCATATGATCGGCCCAGCAGATAGTGATGGTGGAATGAGAAAACCAAGGCTCATCTGGCAAAATAGGCTGATAAAATGGCAATCACGAGAGGTAAAATGGGAAAGGTTTCATTTTTACACAAGCTTGAAATTAGGAAACTCTTCTTGAAGTTGGTCTTATTTTTACACAAGCTTGAAACAAAGATAAACTATGCTTGAAATCAGTTTCATTTTTACACAAGCTTGAAACGGAAACAAACTATGCTTGAAAAATTTTGCATGCCCCCAGCATGGTGACTCAATTCGAGGTACATGCCCCCCAAGCTTCAATCCATATGAAAGGCAGATGGAGTGAAGGTTCAATTTACGAGATCAAGAGAAAGACTCGAGTGGGATTTTACGAGATCTTATCAAAGACTCGAATTGAACAGGAAAGTGTTTCATTGTTTTAACGAGGTTGGCACATTAAAAGAACTATCTTCAGATGACCTTGTTTCATTTTTTAACGAGGTTGATACAGAAGCAAACTATCCTCGGAACACCTTGTTTCATTGTTTAAGGAGCTTGACACAAGACAAGGAACTCTGCTCCGAAGAGCTTGTTTCATTTTTTAGGGATCTTGACACAAGAAAACGAACTGTGCTTTGACAACCTTGTTTCATGGTTTAAGGAGCTTGACACAGGCAGATGAACCATGCTCCGAAGACCTTGTTTCATTTTTTAACAAGCTTGACACAAGAAAATGAACTCTGTTCCGACGACCTTGTTTCATTTTTTAAGGAGCTTGACACAAGAAAACGAACTATGCTCCGACGACCTTGTTTCATTTTTTAACGAGCTTGACACAAGAAGATGAACCATGCTCTGGACACCTTGTTTCATTTTTTAAGGAGCTTGACACAAGAAAACGAACTCTGCTCCGATTAGCTTGTTTCATTTTTTAAGGAGCTTGACACAAGAAAAAGAACCCTGCTCCGACGACCTCATCTCAGCGAATATGAAGTCATGGCTTCCAAGAGTCGCTCATCCGATGGAAGGGAAACATCTTGGAAGTCAGGACCCAATGCCCCCAGCACACGATGCACAACGGCACTATCACTGAATACGGGCACAGGACAGGTAGCCACATAATTGACATGTGGCGGGGATGACACAACCAACGGATAAAGATCCGGCAGGGATGATGGTGGACTAGCTGCCATATGGGGACCAAAGAACGCAAGCTGATCGATGGTCACGATCCGACCTTGGTGCGGAAAACACATCACACGAAAGAGGGAGGAGACAAGCACTCCCATGGCATAAGTATAATCGCGGCCCAGGAGTAAATTAAAGTCCAAGGAGGCAGGAACAATCATCACGTCCATATGGACAGTTTTTCCTCCCAAAGTAACAGGCAACTTCAGAAGGATTCCTAACGGGTGACTGGTTCCTCTGTTAAAAGTCAACAGATTCTGCGTAACAGGCACAAGCGGTGGCGAACCGAAAGCTTGCCAAGTAGTTGAAGACATAATACTAACAAACGCACCTTCATCTATAATAGTGTTGGGTACGACCAAATCAAAGGTTTGTACTGTCATCTCGAAAGGCACAGAAGACGGAAGGTGGTATCTTGCAAATCGATTCCAATCAAAGGAAGCGACCAAACTACTCGGAGGGGCTACCATTGAACCGAGATGGTCTTCCCCTGGTGTTACAAAAGAAGAAGGAGCATCCTCCACGACCTCCATCACGGAGTCAGGAGGGGTATCCTCCGGGACCTCCATCATGAGAGGCGTAGGAGCCGCTTCTTGAGGTATAGGGACAGGAGAATCTTTCTCCAAGTCTGAAGAATCTGAAGAAACAAGAAGAACATGAGGGGTGTGAGATCCACTCTCAACGAAAAAGACCTGGTGCACCGCAGATGGGGCCAGCTCAACCGATCCCACGACCAATGGTTGGTCAGGGATGGATTCATGATGGTGAATTTCCGGGGGAGCGGGATCAAGCAAGGATGACTCTCGACCGATCGTTGAATCAACCGGTGAAGGACTCAAAGAAAGATGTTTGTAACTAGCCGAAAGGCACAGTGCAGAAATAGTCGAGTTGTCCAAAACTCTCTTGGCTTCATCCATATACGGACAAAGGTGAATGGCATGGTGCCCTTCACACAACTTATAGGGATTAGCAAGCTTACCCTGCTTCTTAGGAGCTTTACCAGCACTAGTTGAAGACGTGCCCCCAACTTGACTCCCGGAAGCCAAAGGCAACGACGGACGACCGTTGGACCATACTTCGAGCACCTTGGGAATGCCAGGGCAATCTCGAAGAAGATGGTTTCCCTGGCACAACATGCAAGGGAACTTTACTTTCCGCGGAGGGTTGGAAGGTTTATCGAGAGCAGGTGTTTTAGAAGCAGCAGCTGCAGAATTAGCCTCTCGCTTATCTGACTTCTTTTTCTTCTTAGCCACCTGGGTACTAGAATCCAAAGTTTCACCAGGCGAAGTAGAAGATGAGGACGAAGAAACAGGCGAAGAAGGGGAGAGGTCCACCTTCGAATCAACATGGCGTTGCTCAGGCAGAGGAGTGGATGGTACGGCAGCCGGAACACTCGGGACCACAGAGGTTGAAAACAACCAAACAGGAAAACCAACAGTTAACCCAGGAAGGGACAACGTTGCCATATAAGGAGCACCAACATTTCCTAAAGCAGGAAAAGGACTAGGACTCCCTTCAGAGGGGACTCCTTGATTGGAAAACTCCGGAAAAGTTGCCATCAGAAACAACCCAGAACAACACTCTAAGGAAACTAACTTTAACCAGGAATATTTCGTGGGTAGTTAATTTTTAAAACATTGAAACAAAACTCTGCTGTTTCATATTTTAAGAGTCGAGAAATAGGCAAAAGGTGGCTCTATCGCTCTCAGATTGGACACGAGATTGAAAGGATAAGAGCTCGATGATATTTCCAAATTTAGAGAGTCACGAAAAGACCAAAATGATTACTCAGGTAATCTAAGTAAGAGGTGTACCAAGTTTCCGTGAACTGCAATATACACCTTGGTGATCAAACGAAAGAGAAATGACCAAGGACTTTCCGTACGTGCAGGTAGTCTCCCTGAATGTTGTGTTCGGTGTATCACGGTTACAAGGCGGCAGACTTGGCTTCCTATGGATAACAGGATTGCAACCTAGAGGGATCTCCCGTTATATACTCGACGGTACGGGGAGCGCAAGTCCGTACTAGCGCTGTCTGAAGCTAGATGGCGAACGACAACTACTAGGTTTTAAGACGCCGGAACACGTCTCTAGCCTAAACCACTAAAAAGTGAGCATTAAGTTTCAACTCTTTCTTAGGTTAATTCAGTGAATTTTAAGGTTGATCTTCAATTTACGTTTCAATTTCAAGGCCCTATCAAATGTCGTCTGACAATCTCCTATATGCAGCTATATGTGAAAAGAAATATTTCAATTCGATGAATGTTATCTAGTTAAGGGAGGAGTCTCAAACAATGATGCAACATACAACAACACTGCAAACGAATTTTTTTCCAAACTAGATGACTTTCACTATCCAAAAGTAATCTCAAACATTCAATGATGCGAATTATGCAATGTAATCTATGCAATTTTTTTTATTTTTTTTTGAAAACTATGCAATTGTAATCTATGCACAATTTCCCTTTTTTTGAAAGAATAAGAATGCACTCAATGCATTTTTCGATGAAATGAGAATCTACTTAATGCATGTTTTTAATGAAAGAGAATGCACTCAATGCAATTTTTAGCTTTCAATCATTAAACAATGTAATCTAAGTTCAATGATAAATCTCAAAAATACTTTTCAATGCAATGTGATCTAACGCATTCTAACGAAACAAAAACTTTGAGACGAAAACTAAATGAATGCAAATCTCCTTAATGGGAGGATGAATGCAAAAAGGATGCAAAACCACATTAAGAATGCAATCGTTGTTTTAAACACTTTGTAACGAAATCCCTCAAAAGGCTACAAGACGTATGAGGTCAAGTACAAAAAGGACTTCCAAAGCATGAGCTCAAAACAAGGCATTCATTCCTTTTTACATCAATCAATCAGAAAAATGACACCAGGACCAAAACTCAATCTCAAGGAGGCCAAAAGCAAGCAAACCCTAACACCAAGCAGAGTTGGCGCGCCTGTTTGGCTGTAATTTGCACCAAAAAGGCATTGGCGCAGGGGCCTAACTAGCAACAAGCGCCAGTTGGCGCAACTGTCAAGAGCTAAACTGTGCCAATCGAGTTTACTATGGGAAAAAGATGAAAAAGGACAAACAGAGACTGGATCAGGTCTTCTGGGGGCTGAACTGAGGTTTGACACCAAGGGAGGTGAACCAGAAGAGCGAAAAAATCAATCAAAAGCCAAAAATGACCAAAAGAGGAAAGACTAACTCCAACTGGCTCCCCAACGGAGTCACCAATTTGTTGAAGAGGTAAATCCCCTCTGCGGACAGAGGCGATCCCACTAGCCCAGATTGGGTCTAGCAACAATCAAGTCACGCAATGACGTTGGTTCCTAGTTACAAAAAGACAAAGATCGCGATAAGTAGCCTACCTCAAATTCCACGCAGTTGTCGTTGAAGAAAAGATGATGTTTCCCGTCCCTCGCTTGACAGATCACAATCCTTCCGTTCGACACGTCCGAACACCTGTACACATGCAAGGAAACAACGACATACAACGTAAAATCTAAAGCATGTAACTATATATCAGTCAGAGAGGATATAATTCATTGCATTACGTAAAGAAATGAACACATGAATGGAACCAAAATCAGAGTCGCTTATATTATAAATGACAAAAGGGAGATTACAACCAAATGCTCTGACGCTATGATCTTCCTTCGGTGGGGCTTGCAGCAAAGCATGTCTCAACAAAGCCTGTCGGGAATCTAGATGAAGCTCTCTTTCTTCGACTTGGCTCTCAATAGTTACCCGGCTATAGTTTCCTTCCTACAAGTTCAGCTAGAATATGTTCAAACCTTCAGCCATTCAGCTATTCAGCCCTTGGCCGTACCGTTCAGCTAGCACATCAATGGAAGATGGCTATATTTATAAAGGAGAGGAGGAGGTTGGGATCCCTACAATAGTGGAAGGGAGGCCTTATCCCTTGGGAGCTTTCCCCATAAGGTGGAAACAAGAGGCCAAAGGAGGAAGGCTGTGGTTATTCAGTCGAAACCACTCCCTATGACTCATCCATGAAGTTGTTGTGATCGAAACTTCGCCTCTTTTTTTAAAAAACTTTCCATAAACAGATTGGCACGGGTGCTTCACTGGGACAGAGCGCCAACTGGCGCGTGCTCAGTGTTAATTTTCCTCATTGGCGCAAGGGCATAATGGGTTACCAGTGCCAAGGCAAAAACAGGTGTTTTTTAGTGGTCTGCTCAGGAAATGGTCAACAGAAGGATTGTTGTCCTCATGGCAAGGGATGCAATGATGGTATTTGCAAGGCATGACACTGCTTATTGGTCACAGAAATGACCCTCCAATGGGCGAGATGGGGATTGCAGGGACAGTGACAAATTACTGTGTAACAACCATTATTCTATGTAAGTTCTTATCACAAATACGAAGCATAGTTGTTGCTATCTTATACTTACAAAGCTCATAGGGTGTGCTCCAAATTCTTACCCTTCGGAAGCAATCCCAAAGTTATTCAAAAGGTTTCTTTGAAGTAGGTCTGCCTTGCTCGGGCATAGATTGACTCAAATAGAGTCTCTTCTATCACTCCAAAAGTAAAATATGACACTTCATAGACCTAAAAGTTCATAGAGCGAAAATAATCTATTTTTAGGTCCTGTATTATACTCATTATGCCTAGCATTGAACGGAGCTGGAATTGACCATATCAATTAGATCCATAATGCTAATCAGATCGAAATTCATCTTGGTCATGCTATTGTTCCCCAAAGAAACAAATTGAAGACTATTTCACATAGAATCTATTTCGTGGATCGGATGAATCGATAAAATCTCCTGAAAACCATTGGCACACGTGTAAACGAGGTGCTCTACCTTGCTAAGCTATAGTCCTTCCTTGCCAGTCTTGGTGATACACTACTATACTAGGCAAATAGATCACTTTCAGGTTGAATATCCTTCTTTTTCGAGCTAGGAGTAGATTCTATTGTGAATGAGGGAGAGGGAAGAAAGACTTATTAAGAGACAAGCTCAGTCCAATAAGTACCATGAACACTTGTATGGTCTTTCTTTAGCATTTTCATTTTCTTATTTTCATTGAAATGCGCTAGCATCATATGGGTTTCCCCTTCACCACCATGTCCCCCGTCGCTCCTGTTTACCTATCGTTTTTTCCGAATATTAGTTGTGCAACAAGTAATAAACACTAAGGAGTGTTTTAGCACTTTCCTAGAGCAAAGAACCAATTCAAGTCCCCTGAAATGTTGAACGATTCGATCATTTCAAATCTTTTGGATTTTATACAATTTGAAGTCCCAACTGCAGGATTTCACTTAGTTACACCACTTATTTCAGTGGTCCATTAATCGACGATGGGTGAACCCGAGGCTCGTAGTGTCCAAGTGACTAATGCAATCCGTTGGTTGGCGTTAGGGGAGAGATCGAATCCCCACTTGCTTCCTTTTGATGATCTACCTCCAGAGCTTTCCTCCCACGGGTAGTTATTTTTCCGCGCCTAGAAAGAGCCTTTCTAAATTGTACTTATGCATTTCTGTCATTCTGCATTGATGCCCTTGCTAACCAACTCGCAAGCTTTCAAGCTAGAAATTTTGGTTTATAGCCAAAACCTTTCCATTATTAGTTTAGTTCCACTCAGTATATAGTTAGGAATTGTTCCAGTGAGTAAGTAAGCTCCTCTCGCATACCGGTATAAGTAGAACTACTCACCACCAACAACAAAGTCAACATAAAAGCTATAAGCAACAGCAAGGGCAGCCATTTTTCCTCACCTACTAAATCATGTTGTTGTGCAGGTTAGTATATTCTTTCTCGACCTACTAGATCTGGTTGTTGCGCAGGTTAGTATATCCTTTCCTGACCCATCCCTCAACATAAATCTTTCCTCCCAGTCACACCTTTGTAAGTGAAATGCTTTACTTTCTGCCTCAGAGCATCAATGAAAAGAAAGGGAAGGGAAAACATGAACCAATGAAATAAGTCTGAGACGGAAGGATTCGAACCTCCGAATAATAGGATCAAAAGCTTCTGGCTTACCGCTTGGCCACACCCCATTCCCATCCTATTCCCCTATTCATATGCTAATGAATACTTATAGCAATTTTTTGTCAACCCATTAGGATCCAAGATTCATTAGATCATATCACTATTGGGCAAAAAAATAGTGTAGTAGTAATTTGTTATGGAAATGTAATTTGATACTCATGACAACTATGGTATTCGAGTTCATTAATAAGATAGTGGAGACTTTACATATTGACTTAATTGAATTACTAACTTGACATAAGCTTGAATAGGGACCATTTTCAAAATTACATAAATGATATTGATAACTAAGTGAGGAAGTGGGTGTTAGTAACACTGACAACAGAAGGAAGAAAGAAAGACAGTCTGGAAAAAAATAACTGCTGAAGGTATTGTCGATCTAGCTAGCGTTTTTCAGATTTCGGTCTAAAGGTTCATGCACAACATGGTTTATGGACTGGGTTAAAGGATTAAAGCACGCCGCGCACTAGTTCGATTGGGAAAAGAAGGGCTGATAAAGGGTAAAGGGTTAGCCAAACTGATTACTGAGGCCATTATTAATGTATTTTCATAATATCACTCACAAATATAAAGCATTCCTTAATGTCCCATTTTTAATGAGTATTAAATTGGTCCCTCTTTATTTTTCCCTTCTTGTCCTTTTTTTTTCATCTTTGGTCTTCTTCTCCACTTTTACTTTGTACCTGCAAACACAAATATAAGATGAAGTCCATCTAAAAGAGTGTCCATCCACCGAAGTACATGGGTTTCTAACTGCTGCATCCGTCGGTTCTCTAGGAAACTCCTTCTCGTACATGGTTCATAAACTATTGTTAGTATTGCAATTACCTTTTACCTGTACCTGTTTCTCCCCTTTCCATCTCTGTCATCATCTTTAATTTGTGCTTCTGGCTCACCCATAAGCCCGCTGTTGATGCTCTTGCATTAACATGGCATTTTTCATTAGATCAAAGGGAAATTACCTTGCTCCACATGATAATCTCCTACCACATTTTATTATTGTTCTGTGCAATTATCATGCCATTATGCTTCATAAATTTATTTTTCCAAGAAACCAATATATGAGCTCATAATAAAACTCATCCAATGTATCTATTATTCGTCCCATCTTGATGAGTTCACTTTAATACAACAATGCCATTCTTCATTAGATCAAGGGAAATTACCTTGCTCCACATGATAATCTCCTACCACTCTTTATTATATCGTCTGGCTATCTCGAGAAAATTGTCACTAAAGAGTTACTTGGGAAATACTAGAATCTTTCTATATTATCCTATGGCACAGTACCTATAATGTTGCTAGTTGTCATGTTGATGCCTACCAAATGCTTGATCCTCATGCCATATGAGTCTTACACTTAGTCAAAATATAAAACAGCTACCATATCATCTAGAAGCTGAATGGAACTATAAACAATGGCGATAAAGAAACTAATATCAAACCATGTCATGCTTACTCCTTTGGATGAGATCATACTATCGGTGGATCCAACAACGCTAGGCCTTTTGACTATACCAAATACACAGTATTGATCAATGCTTTGCTTTAATTTGTAAATTGTCGTTGTAAGACACAAATTGGAAACAAACTCAACAATTTATTATTGAATGTCTCACAAAGAATGATGTACAATGTGTACATATAAATACATCAAGAAACCATTGAATCAGTTCCTGGGTTTTCTTGGACTTTAATAACCAATTACCCTAACACAAACTAACTCGAGGATTAGTTGTCTAACATTCCCCCCTTAATCCGGAGGGATATACCAAAGTCCAAGAATGAGAGCTCAAAATGCAGAAATGCATCTCAGCCAAGAGCTGAATGTCTCTCAGAAATGGTTTTTAAGGATGACAACAAACCGATGATGGGAGAACTCAAAGTCTCAACCAACACCGACTCTGGAACCTACATAGCAGTTCTGAGAACAACAAAAAATGTGGTTTTAAGGTGACGACAAACTCTAGAACTATCACATCAGTTCGTCGAACAATTCCGAATCTGGAAGTGCTCGCTCACAAACAACTCAATCAACTGAAGTCTCACAACTCTGACTCTAACTGGTATAGGTTATGGCTCATGATGTGGATCTCTGACTCAGGTTTGCTTAACATCTCGAACCTGTAGCAGACCGCCAACAATTCCCCCCTTGTCGGATATAGGGTGAGAAGTATTCTTCATCACTGCAAGGTTCATCAACACTCTTGAACAAATCTTGCTGTATGATCTGTAAATCTTCTTGGCTGCTTTTGACCATTCCCAAGAAGCAATCCATTCGAAGTTTAGCTTCTCTCTTGCAGTACTCTTCTTTCTGGAACATCTGTGTGAGGTGATTTTTCTTTCCACAATGCTCGCATGGGTGAAGATCAAAACACCGATCTTTCATATGTCCAATTTGGTTACACTGTTGGTATCTATCAATATTTTTGAGGTTCCAAGTGAGGAGTGAACAAACAAGAAGATAATAGGATAGTCCTTAGCTTCCTTAAGAAATAGTGTATATCGATGTATAGTTAGGTCAGGGTGCTTTTATGGGTTAAACCCTATGGTGCTCGCTCTATTCCTTTCCACCAACATCCGAAACCTTCACACCTAGGCAGGTAAGTGAACAGTTTCAATACAACAGTGGGCCTTAACGCAGTAGATACATACTAAAGGTCGGGACTACACCATCCAAGAATCCCACACTTCGAAATTGTATTGGTTTAGAAAAATCTGGAATGCGAAAAGATACATCCAAAATATCTGTAAGACAAATTGGAAACAAACATAACAATATATTAATGAATGTCTCACAAAGAATGATGTACAATGTGTACATCTAAATACATCAAGAAACCGTTGAATCAGTTCCCGGGTTTTCATGGACTTTAATAACCAATTACCCTAACACAAACTGACCTGAGGATTAGTTGTCTAACAATCGTGCCATCCAACGATGTAGCTCTACAATTGAAATTTTTTTAGGTATAAAGCCTCATGAAACAACTATGGCATCCATGATACAAAGGGCATCATAAGATAAATGGCCCTTTCAACATCTTGAATTTCAAATGCAGTTATGAACGAAATAAGTGTTATTTCATGTTGTTCTCTGGACAATATGGGTTGAAAGTTTGATGGAAGAGATTGTAATCAATGATTTGATTTTTTTGTTTTAATCTTACTATTTGTGTAAATTTTCGTAGATGTTCTATGCTTGATGCAACTTTACTTTTATCCCCATATCAAATAGCAATCACATAAACAAGAAGTAAAATGCTGATAGAACATACCAGTAGATCGACAAAAGACAAGCCAAAAATATATGTGTGTGTTGGTGCGTTATGATGGTCAACATGGTGCTTCAACCAGCAAAGCCTCAATATTGTCAGCCAACCAGAAGTGTCACACAAACCTCTAGAACAACAATATCAGACAACCCAAAGTCAACTAAAGTCAACACTGTCCCAGTCAACAGTCAATGCAAAACAATAGCAACAAAAAGTCAACGCAGCCTGGTCAAAGTCAACGTCCAGCCTCGATTTCTGTGCCAATAAATGTGGATTCCAGAAATTGGAATTTTGGGAGAAGTTAGGGTCAGTTTGACTAAGCTTTGACCAAAGTCAACATTGGTCAAATCTGCATTGAAACCCTAGGTCAAAACGTAAATTTTCCTTCGCTGAAATTTTCCACGTGTGAGAGAAGAAGAGCCTCCAAGGTGATCGAACCAATCAGATGTTGAGAGAGAATGTGTGAGGATGTGATGAGGGGAAAATGTCCTCCAACGTTGACCAATATATATCCATCTGTGAGGGCGTGTGACAAAACTGTTGGGGCTTCAAGCCTACATTTCATTTCAGGCCGACCTGCACATATTTTGAATAAATTCAAAATAAATGTTCTGCTGATCGGATTAAGATGATCTTTAGATCGATCTTGCACCTCTCCGAAAGAGGAATCCAATAAAAATATTGGCATCTTCATCTGAGCATCACAACATGGAGTTTGGACCTAGTTGTCCAAAATTAACACTCCCTCTCAACTAGGGAGAACTCCATCCACTTGTGCCATCTAAACATCGTGCATCATCTCATCGTAACTTTCTTTGCTGGCTTCTTTATTTCAGAATAGAAATGGGTCAGTCACAAAAATATCATTCCCGGCTGACAAATTCAGCCCAGAGGTCCGAAACCTCTATAGGACTGAAAGAGTCACATACCAACCCGAAGTTAGTACCTGACCCGAAGTCAGTTGGAGGTTCGAAACCTCACTAGACTTGATCCCAGATCAAGTGGTTGGACACATGCCATCCTAGACATAGAGAGTACGACAATCTCCGATGCGTCCATCAGTCTTTGCTACTGGTCTCTAGCTTTTCCCACCTCATTGGCCAAATGAGAGGTACTTCCCATGAGTCCGAGACTCAATGGGTAGGATGCATACGGGGCATAGATCATGATAGGTGAATCAACTCAATATCATAACGGTGGGGCAGAAGCACCACAAGGTTCGACAAGCCTAGCCCCGTGTGTGATTATAGGTCCGAGGAGCTATCCCCAAGGCCTCGCAGAGCTCCCAGAGCTCATCGTCCAACAGGATCCTCAGCATAGGGTCGTTCCACGATTCCAAGATTCTCACAGAAGGTTAGGAACTTGACCTTCCCCAAGGGCTTTGTGAGAATATCCACAACCTGCTCATCAGTTCCTATATGTTCGAGCCTTACGGCGCCTCGTTGTACCATATCCTGGATAAAGTGGTACTTGATATCAATATGCTTGGATCGATCGTGGAACACGAGATTCTCGGACAATCGAATCCCACTCTAGTTATCACAGAGTATCACGGTGGTATCTAGCACATGCCCGAACAGCTCACTGAAGAGCTTACGCAACCAAACTGCTTCACAACAGGCCATACTTGCAATGTATTTGGCCTCCGCGGTGCTCAAAGCCACCGACTTCTGCTTCTTGCTCATCCAAGATATCGAAGTAGAACCAAGTGTGAAGCAACATCCAGATGTGCTCTTACGATTCACCACACTGCCAGCCCAATTGGCATCAGGATATCCATGGAGTGTCACGCTCCTGACAGTGTATCTTAACCCATGGTTTATCGTGCCTCGAAGATATCTCAACAGATTCTTGGCACCAACCAAGTGAATGTGATGAGGTTCAGCCAAATCTTGACTCAAAGTGTTTACTGCAAAACACACGTCTGGACGGTTGTTTACTAAGAACATCAGGGCCCCTACAAGTTGAAGATACTCAGTAGGATTTGCTAGCGCAGGCCCAGCAGTGCTGCCACTCCACTTCTTGAAGTTGAGCTCCATTGGTGTCGACAGACTTACAATCCACCATTCCAAATCTTTCCAAAAGCTTCACAATATATTTTCCTTGATAAAAGAAAATCTCGCCAAGTCTCTGCTAGACCTCCAGACCTAGGAAGTAATGCATCAATCCTAGGTCCTTCATCTCGAAGCCCAACTTCATCAGGTAGCTATCTATCCTCTCGTACCAAGCTCTGGGTGCTTGCTTCAACCCATAGAGGGCTTTCTTCAACCTGCAAACATGGGTGTCCTGATCCTAGACTTCAAACCCCAGAGGTTGCTCCACATACACCTCTTCCTTTATCGCACCATGCAAAAATGCGGTCTTCACATCCATTTGATGAAGATTCCATCCTTGCATAGCAACAAGGGCTATGATAGATCGGATGGTGGTATATTGGGCCACAGGTGCAAATATGTCATCATAGTCTACGTCTTCTTTTGAGAGAAGCCGCGGGCAACGAACCTTGCCTTGAACTTTTCAGCACTACCATCAGATCCATGCTTGATCTTATAGAGCCATTTTGAGGTGACAACTGCTTTGCCGTCCGGTCTTGGAACCACATCCCAGACATCATTCTTCATAATGGACTCATATTCTTCGTGCATAGCATCCTTCCAGACTTGATGCTTTACGACTTCCTCAAAAGATCTAGGCTCAGATTATACGATTATACTCATGGCTGCTAGATACCCTTGGTATCTATTTGACTTCTTGCTTTCACGGAATGTCCCCCTTGGAGCCATATGTCTCTCGACATCCTTGAGAGTGTCCCTGAGCCATGATGGTGTTTTCTTGATTGAAGGAGGTGGATCAATAGGATCCATCGGTCCTTCAACATTAGGCATCGTCTCATCCTTCGGTTCTTCTTGATTTCCAGGCCTTGCTTCATGATCTTCCTCAGATCTCAGAATATTTATTACTTTCCTCAGGGAAGCATCTTCGTCAAAGGTAACATCGTGGCATATCTCCACTTACCTTTGACCAGGCACATAGACTCTATAGGCCTTCGAAGTTTCGATGTAGCCCACAAATATTCCCTTCTTCCCAGAAGCATCCAGCTTGCTCCTCTTCTCCTTCGGTACTTGAAAATAAACAGGACATCCAAAAGCTCTATAATGTGAGACGTCAGGTTTCTTACCAGAGAAAACCTCTTCGGGAGTTTTGGAGTCTAGAGCGGAATGCGGGCATCAGTTTTGTATGTACACAACGATGTTTGTAGCTTCTCCCCACAGAAACTTCGGAAGACCTTGGTCACATAGCATGGCACGGGCAGCTTCCACAATGGTCCTATTCTTTCTTTCAGCAACGCCATTTTGCTCAGGAGTATAGACGGTTGTGGTCTCCCTCTTGATGCCAGCTTCTCTGCAAAAGTTTTTGAACTCGTTTGTCTCATATTTAGTGCCATTATCAGTCCTCAATATCTTGATCTTCTTCCCTGTTAGATTTTCGACAAGGCTTTGAAAGTACGAAACCACATGAAAGCCTCATCCTTCTTCTTCAATAAGTATATCCAAGTTTTGCGAGAGAAGTCATCTATGAACGTCATATAATAAGAACATCCTCCCAAGGATGTCACGGGCAACATACCAGACAGATCAGAATGTATCAATTGCAAGACATCAGATGTCTTTGTGACACTTGAGGGGAAAGGTCCCCTTGTATGCTTTCCTTCGGCACAGCCCTAACATACACCTTCATGATTATTTGTGAACTCGGGCATCCCAGTCACCACCTTCCTTGCTTTGGGAAGGGATTTATAATGAAGGTGTCCAAACCTACGGTGTCACAGTTCAGTCTGTCGGATAGTATCACATGTCATCGCTTCCAGTCGACTTCCTCCAACCTGGTAGAGTGTATCAGCTCTAAACCCAATCGTGATAACTTCCTTGAAACTCTTCTTCCAGATGTGCACCTTCCCATCAATGAATGCCACGTTGAAACCTTTGTCTTCCATGGCCGAAATAGACACAAGGTTCTTCTTCAAATCAAGTACATACAATACATATTGCAAGCGGAGGACTTGACCTTGAGACAAGTGGAGGGTCACAGTCCCTGTCCCTTTCATGGGATATGTGGCATTATCTCCAAGGATAATTTGTAGATTAGTATCCTTCTCAACCATATCAGGAAGTGCTTCCTTGAACCCAGTGATGTGCCTTGAGGCACCACTATCTATCAACCAAACATCCATATTGTCGGGTGGAGATGGAGCAAAGAGGGTAGATACAAGAATGAATTCATTTCTTTTATCATCAACAACATTTGATTCTTCATACCTGGAATTTCTCAGTCTTTTGTAAGGTTGCCCATTTCCACCAAAGGGAGCCTTCCTCTTTCCTTTGAACCTGTTGTTCCTTTGATTTCCATTCCTCCGGTTGTTGTTGTTGTTGTCATCATTCCCAGGAGAATCCTTTTTATAAGGGCATTCTCTAGCATAGTGGCCAGTCTTGTGACATGTGTAACATTTACCTTTCTTCCCTTGGGCCCCTGCTCTTCCTTTGTTTCTCGAACCACCATTGTTCTTCTTCTTAGCACGGGCAGTGAAGGTAGCATTTCCTTCATTTTCATATTCCTTCATCCTTGTCTCTTCTTGTACGCATCTCAATAGTACTTCGCCAAAATCAGGTATTACATTGTTATTTAGAATGGTAGTATTGAATACATGCCATTCGGAGGGGAGACCTCCAAGTGCGGTGAGAACCATTTCTCTATCAGCTATTGTCTCCCCAATAGCCAGAAGATTATTTTTTATTTCAATCAATTTTAGAAAGTATGATTGAACGGATTCATCCCTGCCTTTCTTCAGATTCTTCTGTTGGTTCTTGAAGAAAAGGACTTGATTTGCATTGTTGGCCTTGAACATGTTGACCAACTTATCATACATCTCCTTGGATGTGCCTAGCTCAAAGATGTAGGCAACCAGACTCTTATGAATTGAGTCCTTGATCATCAACTTTGTTTTGATTTCCCCCTTCTTATACTTTGTCTTGGAGGCAGCAGGTGTAGTGGATGGAGGCTCTTGGATTTTACCCTGCACATAGTCCATGACATCTTGGTCTTCCAACATAAGATCCAATGTCATCTTCCAAGCATGGAAGTCTTCCTTCCCAGTCAATTTGTCATCAACTTTAAAGCCATTGTAGTTTGAGGTACCCATGCTCTTCTTTGGTGATTGCTACAAACTTGGGCTTTGTCTTCACCTCAACTCCGATACCATGTAAATTTTCGTAGATGTTCTATGCTTGATGCAACTATACTTTTATCCCCAATATCAAACAGAAATCACATAAACAAGAAAGTAAAACGCTGATAGAACTTACCAGTAGATCGACAGAAGACAAGCCAAAAATATGTGTGTTGGTGCATTACGATGGTCAACAGGATGCTTCAACCAGCAAAGTCTCAATATGGTCAGCCAACCAGAAGTGTCACACAACCCTCTTGAACAGCAATATCAGACAATCCAAAGTCAACGAAAGTCAATGCTGTCCCAGTCAACGGTCAACGCAAAACAGTAGCAGCAAAAAGTCAACGCAGCCTGGTCAAAGTCAACGTCCAGCCTCAATTTCTGTGCCAATAAATGTGGATTCCAGAAATCGGAATTTTGGGAGAAGTTAGGGTCAATTTGACCAAGCATTGACCAAAGTCAACAGTGGTCAAATCTGCACTGACACCCCAGGTCAAAACAGAAATTTTCCTTCACTGAAATTTCCCACGTGTGAGAGAAGAAGAGCCTCCAAGGTGATCGAACCAATCAGATGATGAGAGAGAATGTGTGAGGATGTGATGAATGAAAATGTCCTCCAACGTTGACCAATATATATCCATCTGTGAGGGTGTGTGACACAACTGCTGGGGCTTCAAGCCTACATTTCATTTCAGCCCGACCTGCACATATTTTGAATAAATTCAAAATAAATGTTCTGCTCATTGGATCAAGATGATCTTTAGATCGATCTTGCACTTCTCCAAAAGAGGAATCCAATAAAAATATTGGCATCTTCATCTGAGCATCACACCATGGAGTTTGGACCTAGTTGTCCAAAATTAACAATATGCTTTTCAGAAGCAGGAAATCACAGTTGCAATCATAATTTTTAAACAAGGTTCTCGTGTTTTATAGGTTTAGATGTATGAACTATCAAATATTAGGCAACTCGTGACTGAGTATGAAACAAAAGTGTCATATTTGTGAGAACTTTGGTTGATTAACTCATATGGCTTTTGATTTAAAAGGTAAATTCGTAACCTATGCTTAATCCTAGCTTTGCAATAGGGTATGAATTCCAAAGCTTTTATATAGATCAATGTTTACCTGGTACATTGCAACTTACACTTTGACTGTGTTGTTCTTTTTAGGTGGGTCGTTTACATTGCCTTCTGCCACATTGGGAAGAGGCGACAATTGATTTCATGCGTAGTGGAGGATACAAAGTTGCTACTCGTGTAAAAGAGGTTTGAAGAAATGCTTTATTTATTATGCACTGAGGTTAACAACTGCGTAGATACAAGTGTTAGACTAAAACGAAACATACCATATTCATGTTTAACAAGTATTGGAAATTAAGTCTTTCAATAAAAAGCTTTAGGAAGTGTAAGCTCTCTATCACACAGAAGAATAGTATTGCATAGCTTCCCTAGCATTTTTGTCCGCACTGAGGTTGAATTTATATCATTGTCTGTTACATGCTCCCAGTAATACTGTCAAGTTTACAGGTGCAAAAGAAGACTCTTGTGATTTGGGGTGAGAATGACAAGATCGTTAGCAAGGAATACGCACAGGTAAGTCGGTCTCTTCAATTATGCAAATTAGTTTGGCTTTCAATCTGCAATATATTACTGAATAACGACCTTTATTGCAACAGAGATTGCAGAATGATATACAAGAATCAAAATTGCAGTACATTAGTGAATGTGGACATATTCCTCATGTTGAGAAGCCAGACATAGTTGCAAATATAATTATAGAGTTTCTGAAGGGCAAGCATGCAAATGCTTAGAGCATGAAATGTAGCATATTACTAATGTTCTTCTCAAATTGAGTCCTTCAGTGTTCAGCTTTTGAGTTTACGGTCTCTTTCCTTTGTAAAAACCTAATCTGAACAAGGTGGTGTAGTGGTATAGAATCTAATGTAAAAGGTGCTTCACTATATTCAGGAAGGCTTTCAACCAAACTTGACGTAATTTACCCTATGAGTAGTCTGGTAAACATTTCATTAAACTTTACTACAGAAATAGTTCTATAAGATCCTCCTAATAAAATATGCAGTGATGTAATTTTTTCCTATAACATAACATGCTTTTTTGTTAATAAGGGTATGATAAAAAGAAATCCACTGTACTCCAGCTAAGTGCAACTTTTTTTACTTAAAGAATTAGATTGTTTTATCATCAATGCATGGCAGGATATATCGATTAAACTTTTGGAAGAATATAAGATATAATGGACAGTATATTTCATAAAGAGTGGAAAGCATTCAACAACTATTGAAGATCATGGGTTAATTTTAATAACTTATCACTGAAAAGGCTTTTTACAACCAAAAAAATGGCAGTTTACCAACAGTTGAAAATGAAACAAAAGAAGCCACAGGGTGGCTAGTTCCTGCTCTGTACCTGAGTGTGATGCAGCCAAAGAATATCATAATGCAGAGGAAGCATAAGATTATGTTGCATACTGGTGAAACTAAAATAAAAAACTTCACTATTTTTGCTTGATTCACTGCAAACATAACTCTTTAGGAAAGATTCAAAGGAATGTCCAAAGTCTGTGAATCTGTTTTTGGAAGTTTTTTCTGAGCCAAAAAGTGGAAGTATAAACTTACCATGACCACATTTAGGATGGTCTTATTTCAGTAGGCTTACCAACCAACGTGCATGACTATGGTGGGCAGCTACCTATGAATGGCTTCATTAAGCATGAACTCTGATAGGGAGATGGCCTTGATTCTCCCGCTAATAAGGTAAGGTCCTTTACCTAGGAAGTGAGCCTTTCTCCTTGTCAGTGACTTTGTTTGAGTGAGAGGGAGTCTCTCTTGGCGAACAATAAGCACTTGTATATGGAGAATTTAATGCTCTATTTACTGGGGCATACATCGTTGGATCTAAACTTACTTTAGTGTACATGCTAGCATGCAGAGCATTAGATGCTCTATAATCGCCAATGCTGTACATGGAAGCATACATAGCATTAAATGATATATATTTAGGTGCTGATTTCTTTTTGTCTTTGCCTTTCCATAACAGGTACAGATGCCAAAGTGATGGTCTTTGCAGGAAGCCTAGGTGGTGTGGTGATCACTTGTCAACTAAGGTTACTTTTATGCTATGCAGAAAGTTAAGGCCTTGTGGAACTAAAATAGTTTATAGCAATCACATGTCAAGTTGAGGCTAATGTTCTGACAAGTCTCTTGAGAAAACAAGGTCCCCAATAAGAAAAGATCCTCAAGCCTTTCGTTCTCATCTAAACAGGGACACAACATAGCTAGTCCATTCCATAGCTGCCCTATGCACACTAACAAGGTACATGAAGAACTCTATAGCTCATTTCAACTTTTAATTTAATTTTCCACAATATAATATACTTCAAAACTATTACAGGAAAACATACTTCATTCTCACAAGTATTCATAGCTAGTAATCAAACACACTTAAACAATACTTCTCGCCCATCACTCATACATATTCAATAACCAAACATGACAACATTCATGAAGCTTGAGCATATGAGATCATTTCATTAAAAAGGAATAAATACACTTATTTGTGTCACTTTAAGCTTTGTTGGAAATTGAAAAAGGGATGACCACTTTCCACCTGACCATAGGATCGGCTACACTGCAGTTTTCTTGTGGTTAGCCACTTCGAGCTAAATTTGGTTCCTTAAAAGGAAGATTCACTCAGGAATTAACAAGTTTTAAATTAGGGTAGAGGACATGAAGGCCACTCTCCTTCACATACATAAACCAATTTGTTTCCTTTCAACCATTGAGCTAGGGTTTGTTAATGCTCACAATATTGCCACAATGGAACTGCATAGAACAAAAGGGTGTGTCCTCTAATCTAGAAGTTCCTCAATAGTTCCCTTTTCTTAGTGCCTACCATGCTTAGTTCAAGCAAATTAATAAAAAAATCTGTTGACCCTTTAGCTCAGGCTGAAGACTTCAACACTGACTTTTTTTCCCATTTGGGAAAAAATCACATCTCCACAAAGGTTGTTGTGACTTGGAAAGATTTATATCACCTCCCTTCTAGAACCATGCTATCAACACCCATGTGTGGTTTTGGTTCTCTTCTCAGGGTTATCTTTAGTTCATACATGCTTCTCTTCTCTTTCTTTCTACTCCCCCCAACACAAAACACACTGCAATCGTAATTCCCCTCTGCTACTTTGCACCATATCACAATCTCTTGCATGAGAATTTGGGGTCCTAGTCTTGGACTATTTGGTCAATTTAAAATTCTCTATATGGGTACACTACCTATTTTACGAAAATCAAACCTATGGATAGATGAGTTTTCCCTAAGTGTGGTGGCCGCACTTAGAACAACAGAAGAAATATATTTGACCTTTTCCTTAAAATGAATAGATAAGAGAAGAACACCTACTTGTGATCCTTCGCTATTCTTTGTCTCCTTTTTGTCACTTCCATCCCTCTCAATCGAACTAAATTCGCTTGATTGGTACCTGCAATGGCTAACAGAGGACAAAAAATGACATAAAGGCATATGATCTATTCATGTTAATCAATTTGAATCGATTGCATTTGAAAATACATATATAAACGATACTGAACACATGTATTAGGAAAGGAACACATCTCTTTATTGTAAAGTAGAAGGAGAAGTTACAACTAGTTGGATCGATTCGAAGTCAACTCGCTCCAGCTTCAGTCCTATCCTCATCACATCAACAACATCACTCTAGCAGCATAACATTACATACAAACAATACCTCAAAGAGTTGTGATCTTACTAGCGTAACTCTACAAATTCAAACTTTTTCTCCCTTGTGAACTATGATCATTGCTCAATTTATAAGAAATGAAGGTGGTTTAACATTAATTGGTCATTGAATGGCTTTTCCATAAATGGATGAAGAAGTTTCCTTATTCAATGGAATAGGAGGATAAGTGATTTAATGGCTTCATGGTGTCCATATTCGAAGTTATCAGATAGTATGATAGCTTGAACAACTTCTAGAAGGCACTAGTAAGTGGAAGATTCTTGGAATCCTATGAACAATTCGCTCCCAGTCGACCAAAGAATTGTCAAGTGGGCCTAGATGCTCTACAACGCTGCTTTTCATGGGAGTAGATGCTCTACAAAGCACTTACTACAGTCTAGGGGTGCGTTGATGGCTCAATGGAGCACTTCAATTGGACTTCAAGTAGTGAAACTTTCATGGATGAAAGCCAACTATGTGATGACTTGTTTAAGGCATGTAGCAACTGATTTAGAGTATGATAGACCCTAATTTTTACTGATCTGGGTTTTGGGAGTGATGCCCAAATTGACCTGTAACAGCTGCCCCCTAAAGAATGAAGTAAAAAATGACAACGCTGAATGATATGCTTTACGATGTGATGAGTAGGATGTGTAGCGGACGGTGACGTGCATCAATTACAATACATTACATCATGATATCTTTTTCATCTTGGACATGAATTGCTGAGGGAGGTATACCCATACTCAACACATAAACTATCATAACATCAGAAATTCGTCTACAGATATAGGCCCATGATAGGATGACCATGTGTGTAAAGACCATTGTACAGATGATGTGGTACTACTCCTGAAATCGCAGCTCGGATAGATGAAACTAGATTCGGGGTCTTCTATCTCGATCACTCGATCGCTCAAGTACGAGTCTAACCATGTGAATATGTGATTTGAAGTCGAACATGGGAAGACACTGTATGATTACCAGCCAATGATGTAAGTCGTTAACAGACAGGAGAGAAACCAACGATAATGATAATGGTTCTCAAGGTACTGCAGTACAATCTGCATGGTGTGAATAGATGATTTGATGTCGAACACCATACAAACTCTTTCGGTCGAAGGCTTGTGATGTCAACTTGTCGCCAGAAGTGAGAAACTTGCCATTGATGTATGCAAGCTCCAAGGTACTAGAAGGGTGTTTCTAAGTCAACTTCCTGGATGATGACCTGATGTCAACAAAAAGTGACTCGTCACAGGGGGTCCTTGAAGTATCCCCCATCAACGACACGAAACGAGAGTAATGATTTTAGAGACAGAATGTAACTGATGAAGCAATGTTCAGGGATGGCGGTCATAAAATGAAGGTTTATGAGTATCGCAAAAGATGAGGAATAACTGAGTGACTTCTCTTGAACATATCAGCGACATTGAATGAGTTAGCAGCATTGAACCAAAACCGAAGTGATGGATGGTATGATAGACGATAGGTATGAAAGACCATCAAGCAGATAACCCAACCCAAAAGTCACGGAGATGAAGTGAATGAGTGTCATGTTCAAGAGCGATTTGCAACCATAAAGTGATTTATCCCTTTCTCATTTTCCCCAATCATTGCTGACTGGTACCTCTTTATTTTTTAACAAGCTTGAGGAGGATAACATAGCTTGATGTATAATTCCATCCTTCGGGTGAATCCTTCGCTATGTGATGTTTTAATGAGTCTAGCGAAAGTGAAACTCGATCTTGTCATGATGGACAAGTCCATCGCTATTTGATGTTATAACGAGTCTCAGTGAAAACTCGGTCCTTTTTCATGTTTAGAGAGTTTGAGAAAGGGACGAAAATAAAACTCCACAAGTTCTTTTTCGTAAATTTGTCCCTCAGATCGGAAAAAGCGTAAAATAATACCTGAGAGAGCCTCCTAGCCATGTTCGACTAGGGTGTTCATTTTTCGTAAATAATCTATCCCAGTCCTGAAAAGGGTTAACCTTATACTGAGTAGATGTCGTTTCAATTCCTTTTACGAGCTCGAAAGGACAGGTGCTCGACAATCTTTTCATGTTTTGGGAGTCTGAAAAGAGCTGAAAGAGAACTCTAGGGGGGGTTCCTTTCTCGATGTTTAACAAAGCTCGAAAAAGAGATAAAAGTATGGTTTGTGGTCAAAGTTCATTTTAAGATCATGCACGTCAAAATTCACTGTATCAGCTGTAAACCTGCTTAAAGAACCACCAAAGGGATTAAAAATACTGGTTTTAATAGTAAAAATGGGTAAAAACTATAGTCAATTCATTAAATATGCATAAAATAATAAAAAAGATTATTTAAATAAGAATTTACCAAGTTATTTTACCATTTCACATTTACCATTCAGTTTTTAGTGCTCTAAGCTAGTTTTACCCTCAAACTTCAGCAGTTGATTGCGACAGATTTTGTGGACCATTTATCGTGTCATCAGGACCAGGTAGTAGATCTGATCGTTCTCTTTCTATTGGTAGCATTTTTTTCATTTTCATGCAATTTTTTTAGGGTTTTGAGGCTCCTAGGGTAAATATACAACGCCCTAGGCCCAACGCACCTTTGGATGTCGAAAAGTGCGTTGTAGAGGAACTGAATAGAGGCCCTGGTCCTCTGCAACGCTTTGTCTAGGGAACAGGGGTGCGTTGGGCGCAATTCAGAAATTTGCATTGTGTTTTGTGCCCAAAATTTCTCCAGTTTTTTGCATGGAATGGATCCTAACTAAACTTATGGTTTGATTTCAGGCTTTGATCAAATTAGAATGTCGATTACATGGCGAGAAAGAGAACATGAGGAACAAGAAATGGTTGCCCTAAATGATTCTGGCACTGTGAGAGGCCTAAAAGACTGTGGGTTACTCAAGTACTTCAGATTATCAGGGATGAGGCAACATATGGAACTATTGCAGTTCCTAATTCACTCATGGGATCCAACACAATAGAAATTTCACATTGGGGAGAAATTGATCCCAATATTGGTTGATGCCATTTACTTTCTGACAAGTTTGTCGAGACATGGAGCCCCCATTTCCCTTGCGGGTTCCGTCTGTGGAGGTGAGACAGTGAAGGACTACATTCGACAGTTTTTTCGGCCAGGTACAGAGCCTAGCAAGGGTGGAAAGATAAACATTAGGGATGTGCATGATATGCCTTTGCGAACACTCCTATTCACTATTACAAAGTTGGCTGGCAGCATGACACTTCATGTCACGAACAGATCATGCATGCAGTATGCGCTTGAGTGTCTCAAGCTGACTGTGTTCCACTGGGCTGAAGCAGTACTCCTTCAGATGAAAGAACAGGTGACCAAAGTGAAAAGTGGCAAGACGAAGAATTTTAGCTATGGATCGATATTGATCACTTTCATTTTGGAGTGAGTTCCATTGATGCAACTGTAGCATGTGACACTGGGTTTAGTTGGTCCTAGGGATCCACATATGCAGCGGTGGGTAGAGTTGATAGCTAGACATGCTGGTCAGTCATCGATCACCTTCTCCACTGCATTCTTTACTTGGCTCCGATGACATCATATCGTCATAGAGGAGCATCCATATGCAGAGATGGATTTCCGTGGAAACCCAGATTTGATTTTACCAGCCGGCGCTCAATGGGGTGTTATAGGTAAAATGTTTTGACCATGTTTTTTGATTTTTTTGGGTTTTTTACATATTTTTTGTTTTTGATGTTTCCAAGACTAAACTTAAAAATGTTTTATGTATACATATGCGGGTACTATTCGACCAGCGGATCATGCACAACAGGCGGGTGAAGCAACAGAGAGGATTGTTGGTAGAGTAGTCCTTCGGGATTTGGATTTGGTCGAGACTCTGGCTGAGTTACAACAAGTTACAACAACATGTAGAGGGGTTGACTCTCGGGATATCGGATTTCTAGATTGAGGAGTTACCGATGAGGTTGCAGTGCCATACTATTGGTGTGCCTAACCGATGGATGAGGCTATTGCGCATGATAGCTCAAGCAGTGACCTGCTATCATGAGCACCACTAGATCTACTTAGGATATGCTATGTCTGTATGCATTTTGAGATCATATGACCAACGTGTCTTGGGCACAAATTTTTTGTAAAAAAATCAATTAAATATCTATTTTAATTTTAGTGTTTTCCTATGGTTATGTGCAATCCTATTCAATTGTGTGATGTGAATTGAAAATCTATCTTTATATATGTTGCAAATATCTATTTAACACGTAATTCGCTAAAGAATAAGTCAATGTCTTAAAGTTTCTGGAAATGTGTTGATATTGAATATAATCAAAATGTCTTTCCAAAAGACGAACTTTAAGGAACATACGATGAATAGCTAGATTTGAGATAGTATAAACACTAGTAAGTTGTAGTACGACAAGCTGTGAATCCAACCTGATGATGATGTGGTGAATGCCAAGTGAAATTTCATCTGAGAGGAGTTCGATCAATGTGCTATACTCAATGATATTGTTGGTGGATCGACCAATACAAATCCCTTGGAAACTCACTAACTCTTCCATAAACACCTTATGCCTTTATATAAGGTTTCTTCCATTATTCTACTCATTTTTCCTGTTGTCATTTCCTTTCTTGCAAGCTCTATGCTTACTTTTATATATTCTTGCAGATCTTCTCTCTATTGAAAAGTAACTAGGTTCGGCCTTTATAATAACATGTGTAATTTTCATTTTATGTAATTGATGAAAAGAAGAGAATAAAATTATTATTGCAATGCTTGTCCCATGGGTTTCATGAGCAAGGAATTTTATTTTTAAAATGACTCCCATTCTGAGTCCTTAGGATTGGTCATAAAGTCAAATTGAAACAATGTCATGTTTGAAGGACCCTCTTGGGCATGTTACACATTTTTATGAGTCGTTAAATTAGTATAAAATCCCTACAAGACAAGCAAAAAACCACTTCTGCAAGCCGACTTCAATATTGAATTAATTAACTCCTCAAAAGGACATGTTGGCTCACATACACTCATGTCGGCTAATTACAGAGGCAAACAACTATATATAGGAGTGCTCGGATTCATTTCATAGGCCGATTTTCGGTCTTCACAATTTGAAGTGTGAAGTATAGGCATGAAGTTAACCAAAAGTGCGAAGGTCAAAAGGAAAGCCTCCTAGCCAGCATAAAGATAGAAATAAGAGCGAAGTTATTTTTGGGCATCTCTTGGATCTATTTTGAAGACACGCATATGAAGGAAGTAAAAGATGCTGTAAAAAGAACGAGTCCTAATAAGGCAGCAAAGTTGGAAGAAATTCAAGACAAGAGGAAGCTGAGGGAGGCTAGAAGGAATTACCTTGCAAAGAGGGCGTATTTCAAGGAGACCGAAACTAGTAAAGATCTGAAGTCGCCGAAGTTAAAGAGAAGTCGAGAAGAAGGAGAAAGAAAAAAGTTGACTACCATTGATTCAAGGAAGAAGGACTTCATCAAGAGAGCTTTGTGTCTTGTTCTTGGAGTGGAAAATAGGTCAAGGGTATTGGTCTTGGTATTCGTCAATTGTAATCTCTATAAGAAGAAGAATTTGTTTGGGTTTTCCTCTCAAAGAGTGTGAGGTTTTGGCCTTGAATTTGTTCGGGTTTTCCTCTCTTTATGGTTTATACATTGGTAGTTTTTTGATGAAGAAGAACACTAATAACCTAAGTAAAGGAGGATCCTAATCTAAACAAGTAAAAAGTACTCACAAGCAGTTACTAATAGAAGAGAAATCACTTAATCCTTATGCCCTATATTTCTCAACATGGAATCAAAGCTAAGGTAATAAAGTCAAGGAAGGGCATCTTATCAAGGGACACTCAAGGCTCAAATCTCGAGGATGGCATCAAAGCGAAGATCATCTTTAAGACAATATCTACAAAGGAAGCATTATAACCTTAGATCGAAGGAGTCTACACAGAAGTCTTGGGATCATCATCAAGAAAAGAAGGCAAAGTTAAAGAGATCTATGAATCAAGGTTCTTACCATTGAAGGAATCGCTAAGAAGTCATCTTTGATCTTCATCAAAGGATCCAAAGAAATCTCGCTCTCTATGAGATCAAGGATCACTCTTGAAGAAAACTACCTTCACCAAGGAGAAGTTTTTCTATTGTCTATATCATCATCAACATTAAGGAACCAACAAGGAGAAAGAGAATCCTATCAAGTATATTTATGTCCGCGCCTGAATCTATCAAAATGTCTTTTTGCAAGGAGAAAAACAAATTGGTTGGGGCTTCAAACTATCTTGCATGGAAGAAAAGGACATATATGAATCTCATTGAAAATGAGGTGATGGAACATGTCAAAGAATCTATCACAAAACCAGGAGAGAAATATGCAAGTGTTTGCCAAGTATATGAAAGGGGAAGTTAGGGCTCAAAGGATTCTCATTGAATCCATCAAGGATCCCTTCATCCCATATGTATCTAAAATCAAAACTTCAAAAGAAATCTATGACAAATTCGTAGACTTGTATTCCGTAATCACTGCTAGATAAGCCATCTCATTAAGGAAAGAACTCTACAAGATTAAAATGTCTAGGGAAGATGGGATAGCCTCATACTTTATGAGTATATCTGAGATCCGAAATCAACTACAAGAACTGGGAGAAGTCCTATCTGATAGTGAAATGACTATAGTTGTATTAAATGCACTACATGAGGAGTGGGGTAACTTTACTTCAAGTATTTATGGGAAGAAAGAAGCTACTCCATTCCAGGATCTATGGTCATTATGCAAGATTGAAGAATCTAGAATAAAGGTCAAATCTGATGTGGGAGCAGGTGAGAAAAGTCAAGCTTATGCTACAATGACAAGAAGAAAAGAAAAATTTGGAAACTCTGGTGTTTGGAAAAATAAAAGGGGGATGTCTAAGATTCAATGCTATTTGTGTCAGGAATATGGGCATTACAAAAGATATTGTCCCAAGGTCAAGAAGGACAACAAAAGAGGAAGAGAAGAAGCCCATATTGGCAAAGAAGTAGAGGAAGTTGAAAAGAAGAAGTCCAAGAAAGAGGAAGTAAGAGATCTCTACTATGACTAAGATAACCTTCCTCACTGAAGTTCTTTTCAAGTTCCTAAGTCTTATGTTGTAAGATATGGCTATCAGGATTCACTAAATGGAATGCAACAAGGCATCATAGAAGCATTGGAAGCAAGAGCTCAGGACATCATCATAGAAAATCATGAAATATGGTTAGAATCTATGGAAGTCAAGGATATAGCTCTTGGGAATCTCATTGGAAACATAAGCGGCAAGGTCATCTATTTCAAGGTTCATCATACATCTGTCAAAAGGAAACATCTAATGATGGGGATATTTTAGATCCCCACGACTCTCTGATGGAATATTCATTGAAAGGTTCACTGATCATGAGGGGAAGCAAGTGTTTCATCAAGAATTCCAAACTTGTGGAATTCATGGCATGATAGTATGACGACATAAAAGTGAAGTAGATCAAGGGATTGAAGCTCTTTCAATTAAGGAAGTCGCTCCAGGAAGTCTGGATGACCCAAAGGAAAATTAAGGTATGCATAATTACATTTGATATTGTGGAAGTTGTTAGGGTCCTATAATAATAGGGTTCATAAATTTTGAATTGACTTTGATAGTCTTGTAAATATGTACATACCTTGCTTTCTGCAAGTTGTTTTCCCATATTTTGAAAAAATGAAAAAATAGGGTAAAATGTCCTAAAAGAAAGATCAAAGGACTTAGAAAAATATAAACCCCAAAGAAAAAGAGATAACATAAGACATGAAAGTGAGAAAGTCCAAATGCCACTACTTTTACTTTACTGCAAGAATAATGATTATGTGCAGAGTGTCAATAAATGCCATAATCCATGATTAGTTAAACAATTTAATCTTAACTTTTCATGTTTTCAATTTCATGTTTTAGATAGTGAATAAAGATTTGTCAAACAGTTTAAACTTGACAAATCAGTAGATAGGTAAAAAATAATGAGGAGCTCAACAATTTAATTTGAGCCCTCGGATGAAATAAGGTAGACTTAGATAGTTTTATGCTTTGAAAGAAAAATATTTTAAAGGTTGCAAGTCTAAATGCACCTACAAGATAAAGAAAAAATGTTAGAAATAAAGTTGGGTAGGTAGAAAGCAGTTGAGCAATCATGTAAATAGCACATTATTGGGCAAAATCACTAATTTCCCTTCCCATATAGGTATTCTGTATTCTAAACTATCAGTCAAAAAGGCTCAGAGCATTTCTTTGACTTTTGTTGGGACCGGACCTAAGGCTCGATGACTGATAAGTTGAAAATATTGAGTTTCTACCTTAAACCCACATTTCTCAGCATTTACTCCTCATTCATACATCAAAACCCTTTTTCCTAAGTAAAGACACATTCTTACTTAGTAAAATTGAAAACCCTAAAATAATTAATTTCTCTTCAAAATAATTCATAAAACCCTCAAAATTGCATTTATCCTAAGTATTAGTGAAGTAATATAAAAGATGAGCAATGCTTTATTTTTACACTTTACTTAGAGATATCATGCGTTTTATTTCCATTTTTACTACCCTTTTCATATTAACTTTTAACTTATTTTATTGAATCCTTAAAAATACCTTTCCATAGTTATTAATTCCATTATATTAAAATAAACCCCCAAAACCCATTATTTTAAAGTTTAGACCATAGTTAAATATCCCCATGTGCGCAAATATATAAAACCGCACCCAATTACCCATTGGTCTCAACCTATCCTTAAATAAATAACCCGCACCTTGCAGTTTAAACAAATGTGTAATGCATTTGATAAAACTATATAATATATAATAAACCTGCCCACATATGAAAAGTTAAAACATTTCATAAATGTTTTAAATTAAACAAAATTATATTCATCATATAACGATAAACCCCTCCGCCATGTTATATAACGCCTAAGGTTTAAACTTTATTAAAACACAATTTTATAAAGCCTAAAACCATTCCCGCAGCATATGAAACTCCAGTCCCACTACTCTTATCCCGACGCAGCTTCCAAACCGATCTGGACTGTTCGCTCATGAACTCTAGATCCGACGATTGGCATCCAATATCGTGCAAAATCGATGCACGTTCATCTCCATGCCAAAGTTGCGCGAAATGAGTGGTTTCCTAATTCTCTCTCTCCCCCACGTGCCCTTCAAACACTGGATCGCGTGGGTTGAGTCTAAAACCACTTACCACAGAAACTCCGCGCGATAACCAGTTTGGTTTTTAATCCGTTGAAATCTCGAAACCGCTCCTCCCGCTTGATGCGACCTGCATTCAATGCCAGACTAATGCAACCAATATGTTTAATAAAACCTTTCGAAATGCATTTATCCATCTATCTTGCGCGTTTAACCCACTGCATTGCCTCTCCTGACTGTAAAAAACCCTGTTAAAGCCCCTTGTTTGCCATTTTCATGCCTGAAACCTCCAAGATTTACCCAGTAAACCTTGAAGACTGCTGAGGAGTTGCGCATTGCTCCAAACAATTCACTGAAGCCATCAATTTATCCAGAACCTCAGAAACTCTTTCAAAAGCCGATAAATGCATTACAACAGGTATTTTTCTAAAAAAATCGAACCTGCAATCAATTCAAAAACCTTTTAAAGAACAAACGGTCTCAAATTTTTAGAAATTGATTAAATAAATTGCCAAAAAGTCCCAAAAACAGGGCAAACTTTAGCAAATTTTTCCTAGAAACCCTTTTTCTCTGCGGTGCGCTATTTTGAGGAAATTGGTGAGTTTTCACATTTTAATAGTCAATTTTAAGCTCTAAAAAAGCCAGAAAACCTCTGCAGGTACCCTGAAGACCTATTTCTCAGTCAAGTACTCAGGAAACCCTTGTTTTATGTTTTAAACAATGTTCTAAAGCCTCTAAACCTCTTTGACAAGCCTAATTGGACAGAAAACCCAAAGAAGAGACTGTACTTTGCTTGTTTTTTCCATTTAATCCTCTGCTATAGTAAAATCACTTCTGCAAACCGTTTAAACTTGCAGAAGTAGATCAAAATGCCTAAAAAGTAGAGTGTAAGCAAGCTTGAAGGTTCTAAAGCACCTAAACCTACCCCTGCCATGACTCCAAGTACTGCTATTGTTGTTAATCCATTGCAACCACCTGTTCTTGATATTGAACATATTCCCCTAGCTGATACTGATTACAAGATAACAGACCCCATAGTTGAATTCAACCTGCTAGATATCCACAACTGGTGCTATGAGAAGTCTTTAGATGATCAAGAAGAAGTCCATATTTGGGAATCCAATTTACACAAATATGTTGTCCCATTAACTCACCCATGTTAGGAGATTATTAGATTGTGTCAGCAGCACTATATTCCAGAGCAATGAGCTATTGTAAATGCCAGTAAATAAGTCATTTTTACCATCACTGCAGAGTCAATTAACCAAATGTTGCAACTTCAACCTAACTCCCAAGAAGTCCCTTTGTCTATAGAGGCTCTCACCAAGCTATATATTGGCCTAGATTTTCCTAAAAGGTTCATGATTTTTCAGACATTTATGCCTTTGCATGTAGAAATTCCAAAGTTAAATCCTCCATATTCTACTGCTAAATTCCCTGAAGGATCAAGACATGTGATTTCCATGATTTCTTTCATCCTTGGATATTTCACTGATGAACACACTGATGAATCCATCTTGGGATTCTTGTCCACCTTTTCTCCAGGTAAAACACCTTCAGTAATATTTGATTATGTTGGTTTCATTGCTGATAGTATTCATTATCAATTGACAAATTTGCAAAAAGAGGGAGTGTTTAGATATACCTCCTACCTCTTCCATATGTTCCTATACTTCCAATCAGATAATTTTCCAATCACTCTTCAAAAACTTGACATAGAGGCAAATCCTCTATCTGTCATTTTTTAGACATCATTGCTCATAAAAGAATGTACAGATTTCAGTTATTCAGAGTTTTCAGAGTTATGTTTACATCCAGTGATCACCATGTTGAACAAGACAAAGCAACTTAGAATAAATGAGGAAATGAAGAGGAGATTGCAGTTATCAGAGCAAAGTAAGGTTGGTGACTGGTATTTGAATGAGAAATATACTGAAATCAGAGTCTTTGGGTCAAACTTGTTACCTTACAAGTTACCCAAACATACTTCAATGAGGATCTTTGCCTTGGAGTATATCAGACAGATCCTAAACTCTGATTCCATCAATTTCATGGCAGCTAAGAAGAAAACCCAATTCAAACTTAAGAATCAAATTAGGCCATTCATATGCAATCACAGGGATGCAGAAAAAGAAGCAACAAATCAGTTATTGGAATATAAATTTGAAGAGAGTTTCTCTTGGAACTATGATCCACAAGGGATCTTGAGCAAGCTAAGAGTTAAATGCAACTTAACACCTTTTATACATGAAGTTAAACCAGAAATAGAAAAGTTTTCCAATCAACTTGAATGGATTGAAAACACATTAATAGATGTTGTAAACAAATGTAATACTAGTCATACCTTAGACACTGCAAATCAGCCAGAGAAGTCCACCAAAAGAATAAGGGAGGAAGGAGCCTATGTGGCAGAGACTACAACAGAAACAAAGTTCAAGATCATTTATAACAAAATTCCTAAATTAGATAAAGCAGGAAAAGGAAAAGTGACAATAGATGTTGAAGAAACAGAGCCTTTAAATACCAACACAGGTTTGCCAGAGACAAATGTAGCTACTGTAATTATCAATGAGCCTAATCAAAATGAAGAAGAAACCAATAATGAAGACACACAGTTAATGGAAAGACAACAAAGCACAAAAGCCTCTTCCTCACAGTCCGCTGAGGAAAAGGATTTGGATATTAAAGAGAAATATAAGCAGATCAAGTTGAAGAATGAGGAAATCAAAACTGAAATTTACTCTCAGTTCTTGAAACAAAAGCCAGGTAATCAAAACAGATTCCTATCAGCATTTGATTACTCGTGTACAAAATTGATTATGTCAGTATTACAACCCGCAGTATCAGTTCCAAAGACAGTTTCTAACTATAAAAAAGTTGATATAGAAGTAGCTACAGACATTATCGATGAATTAGATCAAATAGTTTCACAGGAAAAACTCAGAGATGTTGTATTCCACAGTTACAACAAAATCTATGAGTGCTCAAAAGCTCCAAAATACCATCTCCAACATGCAATATCAGATGAAATTGGATAAAGCCTCATTGTATGCCAAGGATATAAGGATAAAAGCCTTGGAAGAACTAGTTTTACAAGTAGGATATGATCCTACTAATATCAAAGCAACAAAAGCATTGGTGAAAAAGAAAAATGAGGATATAGTAGCCTTGAGGAAACAACTCAAACTTTCTCAAAGTGAGCATCCTTAGACAAAAGAGGTCATACAGGAACAGAATGAAAAAGATGAAATGATGAATTTAATCCTTCAGTTGACAGCGCAGGTTAAGGAAATGGAAATATAGATGGAAAAACTTGTCCAAGAAAAGGAGACAGTGAAGGAACCAGTGATTCCTACAGTCATTCCAATTATCACTGCAGCAGTGCCTTCAACTTTAGGAGAAAAGTTGGCACCCAAAGAACCATTGGCTATTGCAGTGCCAGTGACTTCTTCCACAACATCAGCCAGTGAATCTTCTACAACAGCAGTATAGCCTGCTGATGAGGCCAGCAGGATAGTAAAAACAATGGAAAAGATGTCTTTAAAGACAAATGAGATTAATAGATTAACAAAAATGGTTGAAAATTTTGAAAATTCAAATAAATCGGCGTAGGTAAATGCTAAGATACATGAACAAAATACCAACAGATTGAGTGAAGAGTTCAAAAAGTTGCAGAAAGAATTAACTTTGAAGGATCAGATATCATACATAAAAATTAACCTTTGGAATAATATCATTGAAGCCATCCATGATGTATTGCCTTCAATTCAGGTAATTTTTGAGCAAAGAGAATTATTATTAGCAGCCCATTCAGAAATTCAAAAGACTCAAACTGATTTGGTTGATAAACCAGAGCAAGCAGTAAGGCTAATCAATTTCCTTAACAACAAAAATAGACAAGAGTTGGAAGAGCTCAAAATAACAGACAGAACTGCAACTATCCTAGAAATTGGGAAAGTCACAACAAAGAGAAATTTGATGAGGCAACTTGAAGAAAAGTGTGAAGGCATGAACACTGCCATAACTAGGTTCATGGTTAAGTTCACAAGTTTGAGGCAAAAATGACTTCCTGATATCATGGTTATTAATGATAAATTGATGCCTCAAAATCACTATGATAAGAAGATAAGATAATTTGCCAAGGAACAGGTAAATAAACCAATAGGTCAAGGCATCCCCATAGGAAAAGTGTTACTGAAGAGTTTTGAAGATTTCTTTTACTTACAGTATGAAATCAAACACTTGTTTGTCATCAAGCCAACCTTTGCTAGATATACAGAAGCTGATGAGAATTTTAGGAAATTAAAGAATATTCAAATTCCTAAAAATGAGGATTGACAGTCACTTACTAATTTTTTATGAAAGATAAAAGACCAACAGGTGAAAAGAAAGAAGAAAACTATTTTATAAATTACAGTCAAAACATATTTTATTTACAGCAGTAAACACTTTTTGCTAAGGGTTAAAAAGTATCAGTTAAATAGTATCAGTGAATAAAGAGTATCCGAGAAAGAGTATCACACAAGGCAGATCAGATTCAGAAAATATCTAAAAGCCAACAAGGAGGACACCAAGGCAACCAACTGCTTTATCCTCAAAACTGTTTCTATTTCTTATGGATAATATAGGACAGCTTGCTGATTTGTTAAGCAGTTGTCTCTATTTTTATTGTAAAGATATTTCATTTTCCTAAGATAATTCCTAGAAGTCTTCTAGGATATTTTGTAAAACATTATGTATAAATACTTCATCTTTGGAAGTATTTGGTGTGGAATAAAATTGTTGTGATTGTTATAGTCATTTCTTATTGGACTTTAAAGCTTTTGTGTGTCAAAACTTCGAGTAGTAGGCTGGATCAAAGAAAATTGGCATCATACTTCAGGGTTCCTGTGATGAGCTATTTGGAGTGAAGTATTTTCTTCACTTGTCATTTTTTCCTTTCTTTGTTACATGTATCGATTTATGTTTATACTAAATCTGAATGTATAACTGGGAGTATTACTACCGGATTTGTTAAAAGCACCCTGTTTTTAACTAGTTATCATTTATATGTTTTCCCCTGATTTCCAGTGTAGGGAACCTTTAATTGCTCCCTCTCTCGTTTGACCTCTTCCTACTACTTCCTTTTCCGGATTTAAGGATTCTTAAGTGCCCTTTATCCCGATCATACCAACTCACAAAAATAACTTTCCAAGATCTCCAAGGGTTATCTATCTTTCCCTGAAGACATTTGACCTTTTTGCCCTTGATCGTCATCTTGTTTGCTTGATTTTGACTCCATAGCCCAATGGACAATTATATTTCCCACTATCCATCCTTTCAAGTGATTTTTCCCACCAAATCTACCAAAGAAAAACCAAAACTTCACTTTCATAACTAGCATAATATTCACAAATTAAAACAAAGTTACACTTTAAAGAGAGAGCCCTCCCTGAACCTTAGGAGGGCTAGATCCTAGAGTTTGAAGTAGGTTTGTGGTTACCTCTAGAATTCTTTGATTAAAAACCAAAATCACACAACTTGAGAATTACTAGAGTGATAACATTACTGGCAACCATACTGGGGACTAATCAATCCTCATTCATAAAACTAGTCTTAAAGAAAATATTTTTATACATCCTTTTACTTTAAGATTGCTTTTATAAGTTGTGTATATGGAAAATAGTAATTTTTTCTTCTAGGAAATTTTATTATGGTCTAACCTGCATCTTAAGCTTGATGTTATAGTAGACAACCCAGACTAAATTGGTAAAAAGAAAAAACAATCAGAAAATTTAGAAGCTAAAGTATCATTAAAAAGAGTCAATTCATTAGCACAAGAGTTAGTAAGTCTGCAAGATATTGATTTTGATCTGAAATTTGAGCATTCTTTATTTAGAAGAAAATATGAAAGTGATCTTAAAATTACTATTTTAGACATTATTTTCACTTCATTATTGAATAAAAAATAGAAAAATATTATAGCAGATTTTAAATCACAGAAAGTTCTAGATCAGACTAAATTTGAAGAACTTAATCTTACTATTCTCAAATATATTGATGAAGATATTGAATTAGCTCAATTTTTAACCTTTGGAAACAAACCTCCAATTTCTCTATTGTATACCACAATAATACCAGCTAGAGATTTATCTCTTTATGCTATTACATCATTTATAAATTCCACTACCAGCTCATATACAGATCCATTTATCCCTAGATTACCTTTACAACCTAGAGTATTATTTACACCACTCACTTCATCCACTATATCCATGAGCTCACCTTTTGATTTCCTAAACACATCATCCTAATTTCCTAGTAGTTCCATATACATTCCAATTTCATTTCCCAGCACTTCAACTACAACTTTTATTTCATCAGCTATCATTTCCAGCACATCTCCAAGAAGTTATACCTTACCTCCTAGCCAAGCTAAGCTTCAAGCTATGGCTACTAGATATGATCCCCTAGTCTTACCACAACAGCTTCATGACATGCCTCAAGACTATCAAAATAAAATACCACTGTTTGATGGCACTACCCAATATACTGCTCAGCAACACATTACTAAGATGATAGACTTCTTTGAAATTTATGAGATTGATGACTCAGATATTCAAATGAGACTGTTTGCAAAAAATTTTACAGGAGAAGTTAAGAGGTGGTTTAAAGATTTAGCTGCTAGTAGTGTAACTAATTTAGCCGTGTTTCATAGATTTTTTTTAAATAAATGGGAAAAGAAAAAGAATCCCCTCCAAATATTGTCTGAATCTGATTCCATGAAAAGAGCTCCAAATGAGTCAGTCCAAGGTTACTGCACCAGATATAATAGTGTCTATAATTCTATCCTTGCAAATCTTAAACCCACTCCTTATTTTGTTCTACTCAAATTCCCTGATGGATTTGATGTAGATATGGCTTATCATTTCAGGGAAAGAGATGCAGAGACCTTATAAAAAATGCAAAAAGATGATGTTAGTGTAGAAGTAAACATTTTAGCCAAAAAAGCTAGACTCAAAAATGAAAGAAGAGTGATCATTAAAGAAGAAATTTCCAATTCAGACACAAAAATAGATGTGATAGCTAAAACATTAGAAAGAGTGATGGATAGACTAGATAACATAGAGAGAAGACCTCAGTGGGATAACCAACAACAAATCAGAAATCCCAAGTTTAGAAAAAAACATAAATCCTGGAAAAGCAAAAGAAACAACCCCAGAACAAAAAATAAGGCCCCCATTCCAATAGAACTATGTTGAAAGTTCTCAGAATAATGATGATGATGAAGATGCTATAAATCTAATGAGAATAGATGACAATAATACTATTTTCCTTACTCACGAAGATCAAGAATTGTTTGAACTCCAACAACTCAAATTAGATTCTAGTGAATCCTTTGAGTATAAACAAGGTTATGATTATGCTATAAATTAAATAAACAACCAATATAATCTTAGAAACAAGAAAACCAATGAGTCTTCTACCAATAAAACTTCCCAAAATTTGAATCAGAAAACAGTAGAAGCTCCCATAACAAAATTTCTGCAAATTCTCCCAAGGGAAAATAAGCAAAACTCTAGTTCTTCCCAAAACATTTCTAGTCCTAAAAAAGCATCAAGCCCTAAAATTGTTGATATTAATGATGAAGTTTCTCATGCTACAAAATATTCACAAAAATATACTGCTACTAAAGCTTCTAATTCTGTTAAAACAACAAATTTAGAAACTAAAAAACCTTCTGTTGATCCTAAATCAGTAGATCCAAAAACTGCTACTTCAAAAACATCTTTTGATAATTCCAAGTTTGAAAGAACATCTACTGCTTCAAAAAAAATCCCTAAAAATAAAGTTAGGAGTAGTAAAACACAAGAAACACAAACATAAAATGTCAAACCACTTGAAAATGAAAAAATAACTGTAGAAAAACAAGACAAACCAACACAAACTACAGTTACCAAAGAAGAATTGATTCAAATCAGTAAAATTCAACCTACATTCAACATACAATCAGAAATTTCAAAGCTTAAAATACCAATTTCTTTGACTAAATTGGTAAAAAAAGACTTGTATAAATCAACCATAACTGAAACATTAAATATGAATGATGGAGAAGATTCCATAAATCTAAATGATGATCAACCAGAGTTGATTTTTGGCCCAGATGTAAATGGAAAACATGCAGATGGAGAAGTTCCTCCATTTTATATCAGTCTTACCATTCATGATCAAATTTTACACAATGCCATGCTAGATTCAGGAGCTTCCCATAATCTAATGCCGAAATCCATAATGGAAACTCTCAATCTAGAAATTACAAGGCCATACAAATATTTGTTTTATTTTGATTCAAGTAAAGTTAAATGCCTAGGTTTAATCAAAGATTTGTGTCTAACACTAGTTCATATCCCGGTAAGCGTATATTAATGGAAATTGTAGTAGCTGATATCCCACCTAAATATGTAATGTTACTTTTTCCCTCATGGGGAGCAAAGTTACAGGGATCTCTACAATTAGACATGTCTTATGCTACTATATCAGTTTTTGGCTAGCCTAAAAATTTATATAGGGAAACATTGATGAAGTACATGGTCAGTATTGCTGAAAGATCTATAAATTACCCAATTTACTCTACACCAATTGACCTGGATTCTTTTATCCTATGCAACTCTATATCTAATGAAATCCAAACGAAACTACTAGAGAAAAACAAAGTACCAGATAATGATAATATTTTTCATGAATCTCTATGGCATTTAGACTTTGATGATTCAGTAAAAAAGTTAGGAGCAGGAGCAGGAGTTTGGATAACCAACATGGAGACTAATCACTTAGAAGGCCATGCTTTTAGGCTCAATTTAAAATGTACCAATAATATGGCCGAGTATGAAGCCCTTATCCTAGGACTCCAAATCATTAGGAACTCAGGAGGAAAAATAATTTTAATTATGGGAGATTCAGAGTTGACCATAAAACAAGTAAATAGAATCTATTCTGTTTACAATCCTAGACTAAGCATATATAGAGACACTATGATAGATTTAACTGATGATTTATTGGAATGTAAGTTTGTTGCTATACCTAGAAAAATACACGCTCATTATCTTGCAACCTTTTCTAGTACATGCAATTTACCATTCCAACCTAATCACATATATACTACTGAAGTCAAGCATAGGCCAATAATTCCAGACAACCTTAAGTATTGGAATTTTTTTTCTCAAGATGAACAGATTTACAAGTTTATGAACAATGAAGAAGAATTTCATAATTGTAATATAGATACAGATTGTACTATAAATCATGATTTGGATTGTGAAATAAATTTAATAACTTAGATGTAAATATAATAAAGTTTGATAAACCAACTAGATGTAGTCAAGCTGATATAGATAACTTAGATAAAGTAGAGATTGAAGAAATTATTGATGATGAATCAAACATATTGAATCTTAAGGATAATTTCTTACCTAAAGGTTTAACTCCATTAGAAGATATTTTTGACTCAAATGATGTATCTATAAAACCAAAAATGGAGCCAGTAAGATCTGATATAGAAGAATGCAATATTGGAACAAAGTTAAAACCCAAAATAATCAAACTTTCCAAAACATTACCTCAACAAGAAAATGAAAAATACATTACTCTTTTAAAGGAATATCAAGATGTTTTTGCCTAGAGTTATGAGGATCTCAAATCCTATGATACCAACATAATCCAACATAAAATTCCAATAAAAGAAGATCAAAAACCATTTAAACGAAGGTTGAGAAGAATTAACCCTGTTTTATTACCTTTGATAGAAAAAGAAGTGAAAATAATGTATAATGCACAGATAATTGCACCAATCAGATATTCTGATTGGGTTTCGAACCTAGTTCCTACAAGAAAGAAAATAGGAGAGATAAGATTATGTGTTGACTTTAGGAATCTAAACAAAGTATCCTTGAAGGATAATTACCCTTTACCTAAAATGGATCATATATTACAAAGGGTATTTGGTTCTTCCAGGATGTCTCTTTTAGATGGTTTTTCAGGATACAACTAGAACTTAGTCCAAAAATAAGATCAAGCTAAAACAACATTTACTACTCCTTGGGGCACTTTTATGTATGTGAAAATGCCTTTTGGTCTAATGAATGCAAGGGAAACCTTTCAAATGGCTATGGAAATATATTTTGCAAAGGAAATACATGATTTCTTAGTAATGTACTTAGATGACATTATTGTGTTTTTCAAAACTGATAATGAACACTTGGATCATTTGGGACAAGTTTTTATTAAGTGTAGGAAACTTGGCATCTCTTTAAACCCTAAGAAATGTTGAACCCTCGCTAAACGGGCTAAACTGGTGGGGGTGGGGGATGAATCAGTTTAACACATACACGGACTTTTAAAACTTTTCTCTTAAAACTTATTTACACCTTCACTTCACGATCAACTTAATATGTGAGCAATCTTTATTAGTGAGCAGCAAGTGTCAAACAAATTTGTTAATGTAACAACAGTCTTAATATGTGAGCAACAAGTATTAAGCAGATTAGATAAATTACATCAACACATGCACAAAGACACCAGATATAAGTGGAAACCCATAAAGGGAGAAAACCACATCTTATTTTTTTTGTGATGCAAAGGCAAGCTCCAACTCCCTCTCACCACTGTTTTCTGCAGGCACCAACCTACAGGAGGCTCCAACCGCAATTCTGCAAGCTACAACTTGCAAGGAAGCTCCAACTCCCATTAATTTTTGCAGGCACCAACCTACAGGAGGCTCCAACCTCAGTCAGCTACAACTGACATTTTATCAAGCTACAACTTGATGTGGAAGCACCAACTCCCATCTATTTTCTGTAGGCACCAACCTACAGGAGGCTCCAACCTCAATCAGCTACAACTGACATCTATAAAGCTATAACTTGATAGGGAAGCTCCAACTTCCTTACTCTTTCAAAAGAGAAAAACTTGCTGATTTACGTTGGATATCAGTTCTGTTATGTTCCATCTGCTCTGCTGTTCATCTATTCTCATATCTGCCCTGTATCATCTCTGCATCTTTTCAGATTCTCTATCAGCTTCTCCTTCTTCTTTGCTCAGCTCCTCCTCCTTCTCTGCTTCACTGCTTCATTTCTGCATTCTCTTCACTCACTCACTCTAACCCCCTTTTATGCATATCCAGTTGATATTATTTATAGAGTTCCTCACATGACTGTTTGTATTTCACAAGGAATTTTGAGTGAACAGTCATGAATCTTTGGCTTCTGTCTTCTCATTCCTTTATCCAATCTCAATTTAAAATTGTAATGATATGTACAAATTTCCATGCTACAGTGGGATTTTTATTTTCCTTAGGATACTTGCCAATGCATCACAAACAATAAAAAAATTAATTTCAACATTTACATTCACATTTTCGGTTACACACTTCAATTTCACTCAGCTTCTCTTCTGGATTTTGGCTTGACTGGATTTGTCTTTTCTGCTGCTGTTGAGTGACTGTTCTGTATATCTTGGTTCACTTCTGTGTCTATTCATCTGTTCCCTATACTTAATTTCAACTATTCATTCTGTACTTGATAGCGGGGATAACCCAAAGTCCCGGTTTTCCTTGCTTTAAACCTCAATCTGTGTGTAAAGTCTATCCAAGTTTCTTTTCCAGAGTCCTCAAGTCTGGCAATCTCTCAGCATTCCCTTATTCTACGCTAGCAATTTTAAACAAACAATTCTGGTTTATTTTAATATCTCAATTTAGAGAATTGAGATTTTAATTCCACATTCCTCCATAACTACAACCAAATAGTCCATCTTCACATGATTTTGCTGGCGGAGGTGTCATCTCTATTCTATGGTTCAAACCATAATAATACCATCTCTTTACATGCGCACTGTAATATCTCAATGTCTATAATATATGCAATTCGTTCATACAAATAACCCAACATCTGTAAGGATTGACCGCCAAATACATACGATTAACCTTGTCATACAATCCTCGGTAGGTACACATATTAAACGAAGTCACCCTACCCGCATATAATGCTATATCCCTATATAGTCATGACCTCTCATTAAACCTGCAAACCTTAGTTCGACACCAACAATCAGCGAGTGTATATATGCGTGGGTCCCAGCGCTAACGGCCTACCACATCCAACGGCGGACATCACATCGCATGGATTATGATGATCCGATGGATATCGCTCGGGCAACTTGCACGGACAATAACGCGTGATGGCGCGCCGTACCTTGGGTAACCTTCGCGCATCTATTGCAAGTGACCATCGTCCGATGACCCCTTCCTAGATCAACGACATTCAACAATATCGCTCGGCTTCTTTGGTCGAACGTTAACGTGCGATGGCGCACTTTGATAGCGGTTTTCGTGGGTCCACCTTTGCTACGTGTCGACGTTTCTATGGAATCGCTCCCCAACCAGGAAATACCGCCTATCACCGAAAGGAAGTGCGATGAAAACCATAAACCGCTGTCACTGTTCATTAGGTCATGGTTCCGCTTCTTCGACACTCCAGGTTCCGCTCACTCTTGACTGTTCGTTCTTGTTTCGTGGTTCTGCCTCTTCATACACCATTCCGACTTAACTCTGCCCACTTTTATTTCTTCTGCGCCTCTATTCTACAACCTCCATCTTCGACTGAAACCCTTCCTCTGTATCGTCTCGACTTCCCTTCTTCCTACTTGCATCGGTGTGACCATTCAAGAGTGCAATCATCGATTCTATTCCAATCTCGTGGAATGAAAGTCGACCCCATCACTGTAACCGTAGTGGAAACCCTATGTAATCCTAGTTTCCGGCTTCCTTGCAATTAGACGATGCTCCAACACACCTCTATGCATTTCATTTATCTTTACCCTTATGCAAGCAGCGTTGATTCTTAGTCAAAGTTACCTTGTCTCAACGATTACAAATTTCGTTGTAAGTGTTCAATTCATCATTCGAACCATATTTCTCTTCTTCCTAGTGCTGCTTTGACTCATATCGATTATTCACAATCGATATCGATTATTCGCAATCTTCAGGTTGGACTTGTTGTGACTTCTGAGTCAAGAGTCTGCGTTCAATATTCTTAGGTTCCAAATGCATTCACTGCTTGATTCTGCTTCAATACACTACATGTCTTTGCAACCTCACTGCTTCTTTGTTGTTGTTTCAGGTGCTCCTTTGCCATTTAAGCAATGCTCCAACTCATCCCCAAGAATATTAAGTCTTTACCACATGGTTTTAGTCTTCAATCAAATTCTATGCCATACAAACTCAATTAATGAATAATTTCTCAATATAATTCATCCATAGTAATATTAAACCCCTAATTCTGTAAATAAACCTATTATTCACACTCCTTAGGACCCTTTCATCTACTTCTCTTGTCTCTAATTCTATTGTTGCTTGCCTTCAATTTCCCTCAGCCTGCCAAGCCTCTTTTTATTTTACTCTTCTACCTCTCTGTCTCTTTTTCCTTATGGTTAGTTTAGGTGCTGCTTCTTGTCTTTACCTTTGCCATCAATGCCAACATTTCCAACAGAAAAGTCTATTTGGATTAGAAGAAGGCAAGTTACTTGGACACATAATTTATAAAGAAGGAATCATGATAGATCCTGCTAGGATAGAAGCAATTCTGAACATCAGTCCACCAAGAAACATCAAATAATTGCAAGCCTTTCTAGGTAAGATTAATTTTTTAAGAAGATTCATATCTAATTTAGTTGAGATAATTAGAGAACTAAATAACATGCTAAAAAAAGATTCAGCTCTTAAATGGACTGTTGAGGCTAAAGAATCATTTAACTCTATCAAATAAGCCTTAACAAAAACTCCAGTCCTAATAAGTCTTGACTTTAAAAAAGATTTCAGAATTTTTTCATTTTCTTCAGAACACACCATTGCTGCAGTTTTACTGCAGAAAAATGACCAAGGATTTGAACAACCCATAGCTTTTTTCAGTAAGACCCTTAAAGATGCCCATTTGAAGTACAACATTATGGAAAAACAAGCCCTAGCTTTGGTTAAGGTCATTAAAGAATTCAGAGTTTATATTCTCTACTCTCATATCATTGCCTATGTTCCAAATTCTGTAGTAAAAGACATTCTTACTCAGGATGGCCCTGATGGAAGAAGAGGTAAGTGGATTGCCACTATCTTAGAATATGACATAGAGATAAAACCCACAAAATTCATCAAAGGTCAAGGATTAAATAGACTTATGGCTGAATCTAACTGCAATGCCCTAGACATAAATTTTATTGCCCAATAGATGATCAGGAAGAGATGGCGACTCCAATGATCAGTGAGGCCTTTTCAGACTCACCTTGGTATATAGATATCATATTTGTACTCCTAAACTTACAAGCTCCTCCTGGATTGTCAAGAACCAAAGCTAGATTTTTAAAGCTTAAAGAAGTAAGATTTTTTATTTTAGATAATGTACTTTTTTGGAGAGATCATAGTGGGATTTTATTAAATTGTTTATTAAAGGAAGAAGTTAACAAAAAACTTGAAAAATTTCATGCAGGTGACTGTGGAGGACACTTATATTGGAAAACTACAGCAGATAAGATCCTGAGAGTTGGTTTTTACTGGCCTACTTTGTTTGCTGATGTCAAAAAGTATCTAACTTCATGTCATAAGTACCAAATTTTTTAGGGTAGGAAGAAGTTATTACCCCTCCCTTTAAAGCCTATTTCAACTGAAATGCCATATCAAAAATGGGGTTTGGACTTCATTGGTGAAATACACCCTCCTTCAGGCCAACATTAGTGGATTTTGACAGCCATTGATTATTTTACCAAGTGGATTGAAGCCATACCCTCCAGACAAGCCACATATGCTATCATTATTTCCTTCCTAGAAAACAACATTCTTTCAAGATTTGGATGTCCCCAAAAGATAATTAAATAGTACAGCATCACTTTCAAATCAAGAAAATGATTGACTTTTTGCCACCAAAATACACCCTTAACTTAGGTCATTCTCTTTTATGTACAAATACAAAGGTAATGGCTTTCATTGAATTCTCAAACAAAAACCTTGTAAATATCCTCAAAAAGTTACTTGAAGACAATAAAAAGACTTGGAATAAGAAGTTAGTCAATGCCTTATGGGCAGATAGACTTACTACAAAAAATTCCATTGGTACTTCCCCTTATTGACTAGTTTATGGAATGGATGTTTTTTTTCCATCCTCCCTAGGTGTACCAGTGATGAAAATTATCCAAGAGTTACAAGTTGAAACAAATGACATTCAAAGAAGGATTAATCAAACTATTCACTTGAAACAAACAAGGGAAGAAGTTTATATCAAATCTCAAGTCATTCAGGATAAGATCAAGAAATTTTTTGATAAAAAGACTAAAGAGGATGATTTCTACATAGGAGATAAAGTATTAAAGTGGGATTCCAGAAAAGAAGACAAAGGAAAACATGGAAAATTTGATTTTCTGTGGAAATGACCTTATGTGATTTATGGATATAGAGGTAATAATGCTTTCTTCCTGAAAGAAAGGGATGGAACAGATCTGCAAGAAGGACCAGTAAATGGCAGAATGCTGAAGCACTAATACTCTCCTGAGTTAACAAATAGTTTTTTTTTTATTCACTTTTATCAGTGTACATATACATTGCAGAGTTTAGATTGGATTGGATATTTCCCTAACAAAGTTGAAGCCCGAAGAGAAGGCCCTAAGCTTTGAAAGGTGAATATCATAAGTATGAATAAGTTGCAGATATTAGAAGACATTTACAGGGTCATCACAGTCAAATTCTAAAGGCTACTAGTCTCAAAGTTCTTGATATTTCACCAGGAAATGTCATCCCCATGTGGAGCCATTGTTAGGGTCCTATAATAATAGGGTTCATAAATTTTGAATTGACTTTGATAGTCTTGTAAATATGTACATACCTTGCTTTCTGCAAGTTTTTTTCCTATATTTTGAAAAAATGACAAAAGAGGGTAAAAAGTCCTAAAAGAAAGATCAAAGGACTTAGAAAAATATAAACTCCAAAAGAAAAAGAGATCAAATAAGACATGAAAGTGAGCAAGTCCAAATGCCACTACTTTTACTTTACTGCAAGAATAATGATTATGTGCAGAGTGTCAATAAATGCCATCATCCATGATTAGTTAAACAATTTAATCTTAACTTTTCATGTTTTCAATTTCATATTTTAGATAGTAAATAAATATTTGTCAAACAGTTTAAACTTGACAAATCAGTAGATAGGTAGAGAATAATGAGAAGCTCAACAGTTTAATCCGAGCCCTCACATGAAGTAAGGTAGACTTAGATAGTTTTATGCTTTGAAAGAAAAATATTTTAAAGGTTGCAAGCCTAAATGCTCCTACAAGATGAAGAAAAAATGTTAGAAATAAAGTTGGGTAGATAGAAAGCAGTTGAGAAATCATGTAAATAACACATTATTGGGAAAAATCACTAATTTCCCTTCCCATATAGGTATTCTGTATTCTAAACTATCAGTCAAAAAGACTCAGAGCATTTCTTTGACTTTTTTTGGGACCGGACCTAAGGCTTAATGACTGATAAGTTGAAAATATTGAGTTCCTACCTTAAACCCACATTTTTCAGCATTTACCCCTCATTCATACATCAAAACCCATTTTTCCTAAGTAAAGACACATTCTTACTTAATAAAATTGAAAACCCTAAAATAATTAATTTCCCTTCAAAATCATTCATAAAACCCTCAAAATTATATTTATCCTAAGTATTAGTGAAGTAATATAAAAGATGAGCAATGCTTTATTTTTACACTTTACTTAGAGATAACATGTGTTTTATTTCCATTTTTACTACCCTTTTCATGTTAACTTTTAACCTATTTTATTAAATCCCTAAAAATACCCTCCCATAGTTGTTAATTCATTTATATTAAAATAAACCCCAAAAACCCACTATTTTAAAGCTTAGACCATAGTTAAATATTCTCATGTCTGCAAATATATAAAAGCCCACCCAATTACCCATTCGTCTAATCCTATCCTTAAATAAATATCTTGCACCATGTAGTTTAAACAAATGTGTAATGCATTTGATAAAACTATATAATATATAATAAACCTGCCGACATATGAAAAGTTAAAACATTTCATAAATGTTTTAAATTAAAAAAAATTGTATTCGCCATATAACAATAAACCCCTCCGCCATGTTATATAACGCCTAAGGTTTAAACTTTATTAAAACACAGTTTTATAAAGCCTAAAACCATTTTTGCCGCATATGAAACTCCGTTCCCACTACTATTATCCCGACACAACTTCCAAACTGATCTGGACCGTTCGGTCATGAACTCCAGATCCGACAATTGACATCCAATATCGCGCAGAATAGATGCACGTTCATCCCCATGGGAAAGTTGCACGAAATGAGTGGTTTCCTAATTCTCTCTCTCCTCCACGTGCCCTTCAATCACTGGATCGTGTGGGTTGAGTCTAAAACCATTTACCATCAAAACTCCGCGCGATAACCAGTCTGGCTTTTAATCCGTTGAAATCCCGAAACTGTTCCTTTCGCCTGATGTGACCTGCATTCAATTCCAGACTAATGCAACCAATATGTTTAATAAAACCTTTCGAAATGCATTTATCCATCTATATTGCGCGTTTAACCCACTGCATTGCCTCTCCTGACTGTAAAAAACCTGTTAAAGCCCCTTGTTTGCCATTTTCATGCTCGAAACCTCCAAGATTTACCTAGTAAACCTTTGAAGGCTGCTGAGGAGTTGTGCATTTCTCCAAAAAAATCACTGAAGTCATCAATTCAGCCAGAACCTTAGAAACTCTTCCAAAAGTCGATACCTGCATTACAACAGGTATTTTTCTAAAAAAATTGGCCCTGTAATCAATTCAAAAACCTTTTAAAGAACAAACAGTCTCAGAGTTTTAGAAATTTATTAAATAAACTGCTAAAAAGTCCCAAAAATAGGCCAAAATTTGGCAAATTTTTCCCAGAAACCCTTTTTATCTGCGGTGTGCTATTTTGAGGAAATTTGTGAGTTTTCACATTTTAATAGTCTATTTTAAGCTCTAAAAAAAGCTAGAAAACCTCTGCAGGTACCTTGAAGCCCTATTTCTCAGTCAAGTACTCAGGAACCCCTTGTTTTCTGTTTTAAACCAGTTCTAAAGCCTCTAAACCTCTTTAACAAGCCTAATTGGATAGAAAACCCAAAGAAGAGACTATACATTGCTTGTTTTTCTCCTTCAATCCTCTGCTATAGTAAAATTACTTCTGCAAACTGTCTAAACTTGCAGAAGTAGATCAAAATGCCTAAAAAGCAGAGTGTAAGCAAGCCTGAAGGTTCTAAAGCACCCAAACCTACCCCTGCCATGACTCCAAGTACTGCTATTGTTGTTAATCCATTACAACCACCTGTTGTTGATATTAAACATATTCCCCTAGCTGATACTGATTACAAGATAGCAGCCCCATAGTTGAATTCAACCTGCTAGATATCCACAACTGGTTCTATGAGAAGTCTTTATATGATCAAGAAGAAGTCCATATTTGGGAATCCAATTTACCCAAATATGTTGTCCCATTAACTCACCCATGTCAGGAGATTATTAGATTGTGTCAGCAGTGCTATATTACAGAGCAAATAGCTATTGTAAATTCTAGTAAAGAAGTCCCTTTTACCATCACTGCAGAGTCAATTAACCAAATGTTGCAACTTCAACCTGACCCCCAAGCAGTCCCTTTGTCTGTAGAGGCCCTCACCAAGCTATATATTGGCCTAGATTTTCCTAAAAGGTTCATGATTTTTCAGACATTTATGCCTCTGCATGTAGAAATTCCAAAGTTAAATCCTCCATATTCTACTGCTAAATTCCTTGAAGGATCAAGACATGTGATTTCCATGTTTTCTTTCATACTTGGATATTTCACTGATGAACACACTGATAAATCCATCTTGGGATTCTTGTCCACCTTTTCTCCAGGTCAAACACCTTCAGTAATATTTGATTATATTGGTTTCATTGTTGATAGTATTCATTATCAATTGACAAATTTACAAATAGAGGGAGTGTTTAGATATGCCTCTTACCTTTTCCATATGTTCCTATACTTCCAATCAGATAATTTTCCAATCACTCTTCAAAAACTTGACATAGAGGCAAATCCTCTATTTGTCATTTTTTGGATATCATTGCTCAGAAAAGAATGTACAGATTTCAGTTATTCAGATTTTTTAGAGCTATTTTTACATCCAGTGATCACCATGTTGACCAAGACAGAGAAACCTAGAATAAATGAGGAAATGAAGAAGAGATTGCAGTTATTAGAGCAAAGTAAGGTTGGTGATTGGTTTTTGTATGAGAAATATACTGAAATCAGAGTCTTTGGGTCAAACTTGTTACCTTACAAGTTACCCAAACATATTTCAATGAGGATCTTTGCCTTGGAGTATATTAGATAGATATTAAACTCGGATTCCATCAATTTCCTGGAAGTTAAGAAGAAAACCCAATTCAAACTTAAGAATCAAATTAGGCCATTCATATGCAATCACAAGGATGCATAAAAAGAAGCAACAAATTAGTTATTGGAATATAAATTTGAGGAGAGTTTCCCTTGGAACTATGATCCACAAGGGATCTTGAGCAAGATAAGGGTTAAATGCAAATTAACACCCTTTATACATGAAGCTAAACCAGACATAAAAAAGTTTGCCAATCAGTTTGAATGGACTGAAAACACATTAATAGATGCGGTAAACAAAGGTAATACTAGTCATACCTTAGAGACTGCAAATCAACCAGAGAAGTCCACCAAAAGAATAAGGGAAGAAGGAGTCTATGTGGCAGAGACTACAACAGAAACAAAGTTCAAGATCATTTATAACAAAAATCCTAAATTGGACACAACAGGAAAATGAAAAGTGACAATAGATGTTGAAGAAACAGAGCCTTTAAATACCAACATAGGTTTGCCAGAGATAAATGTAGATACTATAATTATTAATGAGCCTAATCAGAATGAAGAAGAAATCAATAATGAAGACACACAGTTAATGGAAAGACAACAAAGCATGGAAGCCTCTTCCTCACAGTCAGCTGAGGAAAAGGATTTGGATATTAAAGAGAAATATAAGCAGATCAAGTCGAAGAATGAGGAAATCAAAACTGAAATTTACTCTCATTTCTTGAAACAAAATCCAAGTAATCAAAACAGATTCCTATTAGCATTTGATTACTCAAGTAAAAAATTGATTATGTCAGTATTACAACCCACAGTATCAGTTCCAAAGACAGTTTCTGACTATAAAAAAGTTGATCTAGAAGTAGCTACAAACAATATCCATGAATTAGATCAAATAGAGTTTCACAGGCAAAGCTTAGAGATGTTGTATTCCATAGTTACAACAAAAGCTATGACTGCTCAAAAGCTCCAAAATACCATCTCCAACATGCAAGATCAGATGAAATTGGACAACACCTCATTGTATGCCAAGGATCTAAGGATAAAGCCTTGGAAGAACTATTTTTATAGGTAGGATATGATCATACTAATATCAAAGCAGCATAAGCATTGGTGAAAAAAAAAATGAGGATATAGCGGCCTTGAGGAAACAGCTCAAACTTCCTCAAAGTGAGCATCCTCAGACAAAAGAAGTCATACAGGAACATAATGAAAAATATGAAATGATGAATTTAATCCTTCAGTTGACAGCCTAGGTTAAGGAAATGGAAATATAGATGGAAAAACTTGTCCAAGAAAAGGAGACAGTGAAAGAACCGGTGATTCCTACAGTCATTCCA